>CM075187.1:120000-272500 GCA_037577475.1 Chaunax sp. Z400
TGGCCAATCAGACAGGAAGTTCTGCGACTTCAAAGAGGATGACAGGTGATACAAACAGGAAGACAGTTAAAAACAGGTGATACAAACAGGAACAGGTAAAAACGGGTGATACAAACTACATACAGGAACCGTTCTCATCCATGAACCCTTGGAACTCACTCAGCATTTCTCTGTATCTCTCTCTCCCCATTCAGTTTGTAGCTCTCTCACCCACTGCTGCTGTCTGTTTCTTTAATAAGAGTTTAAAGTTGATCTTGACTCCACCCCTTCCAGCATACACCTGTTTCACAGAGCCACCAACGCCGACTACAAGGGGAGTGGCTTCGACAGAGGTCACCTGGCTGCAGCAGCCAATCACAAGTGGAGTCAGAAAGCCATGGAGGACACCTTCTACCTCAGCAATGTCGCACCACAGGTAAACACACACAGGTGTTGAGAACCATCATCTGGGGTCTGTTACACAAAGGGCTCTAAGAAAAGCCAGGATTCAAGGCCAACTCCTAACTTGAATTACGCTAACAAATGAGTCGTAGCTAATGCGGTACCATAAAGGTAAATTCAAGCTCATCCAATCAGAGTAACTGTAAACAGGTCCAGGTAATCGTAGATGGATAACAAACAGTGGTAAAGAGAGCATTGATGTTCATGATCACTCAACTACTAGACTGAAACTTGGTAGGAGTGTTAGTCATGTGCCAGGAAGGACCAATCAGATTTTGGGGTGGATCTGGAAAGGGGTGGAGTCTGAATATCTTTTCTTTTTTGAACAGTGGGCTTTTTGGACCGTTTTAGTCAGTGACACATAAAAAAAACCTGATGGATTACCATGAAACTGGGTGTAAGGGTTTGTCAAATTTTAGATCTGGATCGTGAAGAAAACCACCATTAGTGAAATATAGTTTCTCTACAATAACTATCAAACTCATAATGATACCAATGTGATCCAGATTCTAGGGGCAGGTTTTCATGGTCCAGGAGTCATATGATGAGGGTCAGCCTATCAGGGGACTGATGCTTTTTGGTCAGTTCAATTCAATTTATTTGTATAGAACCAAATCACAACAAAAGTTATATCAAGGCACTTTACAAAAAGCGCAGGTCTAGACCAACTCTTTATTCTAGAGAGACCCAACACTCCACCATGAGCAAGCACTTGGCGACAGTGGCGACGAAAAACTGCCTTTTAAAAAAAGGCAGAAACGTCAAGCAGATCCGAGACTCAAGGTGGGCGGCCCTCTGCTTTGACAGGTTGGGGTGAGAGAGAGAGAGAGGCGTGGAGAGAGGGAGAGGGGATAAGGGAGGGGGAGAGAGGGAGTAGGGGACAGGGACACAGACATGTTCAACCACTGTAATAATAACAGCTATAATAATAGAGGGATTATAGTTTGTAGTATTTATAATAACTACTACAATAACAACACTGATAATAATGATAATATTGATACTGATGTTGATAGTAATAGTAAGAGTAATAATAATAATATGGTAATGATGATGTCAGAGGGTGTCAACCATGGTCCCAGCAGTAGATCGGTCCACGGTGACCTGTGGGATGAGGGAGTACAAAGACTCCGGAGAAGAAGTCAATTTAGTAACATGAATTAATGAGACGTGTGCAAAGGAGGGGGAGAAGAAGAGAGAGGAGCTCAGTGCATCACAGGAAGTCCCCAAGCAGTCTAGGCCTATAGCAGCATAGCTAAAGGCTAGCCTAAGCCAGCCTTAATTATAAGCTTTATCAAAAAGGACAGTTTTAAACCTACTCTTAAATGTAGAGAGGGTGTTTGCCTCCCGAACTGAAACTGAATGATGGTTCCACAGGAGAGGAGCCTGATAGCTGAAGGCTCTGATCCTGTTCTACTTTTGGAGACTCTAGGGATCACAAACTGAGCTGCGTTGGTGGAGGTTTGTCCTCTTCTAGTTTTATATTTAATTTATTAGGGCTGATTTCCTCTACACTTACATTTTTTTGACTGTCAAATAATCTGGTTGCAAACCAGGGACTCAGACAGTTAACTAGACCAGGGGTTCCCAAAGTGGGGAGACGCCGAGGGGGGGTCGCGAGATGATTTTCAGAATCCTCTTAAATTTACTTTTTTGTCTGGCTTAACACCAAAAGAGGGTGACTGGATATGACTGGATAAGATCACCATTCACTGTAACGACCGCCAGTCATCTGTCATCCGACATGGAGGACACACTGGTTGAACTGTCAAGTGACCGCACCTTAAAGACAGCTTTTAATTCAAAGACGCTTGCTGAGTTCTGGATTTCAGTCGAGAGAGAATATCCACAGCTATCCAAGGCCGCGATGGACGTACTGACACCGTTTGGCTGTACATACCTGTGCGAAAAGACTTTCTCGGCACTGACATATATTAGAAATAAATACAGATCGCGTCTAAATGTGGAGGATGATCTCCGAGTGGCCGTCTCCAAAATTAAACCCAGAATGGACTTGCTGTGCTCCACGCATAGTGCCCACCCATCTCATTAGGTGAGATTAACGCTGAAACATAGTAATTCCCAAAATGTAAATTTGCACCACAACAATGTTCACATGTTTACTCAGTGCTACAGTTTATGGCTATTACTTTGACTGAGATATTCTTCTGCTAACATGGAAATGAAGGTATTGTGTCAAAATTAAGTTTGCATATGACAGCAACAATGTTCACTCATAAGTTACATGGAGATTACTTTGACTGACGTATTCTGCTTTTATCTTATAGTAAATTGTTATATGTAAAATCATATCATGGTTGTCAGGCTGTTCTGTTCTTTTGTGTTGTCATTATGCCTGTGTTTGGATACGCCTATTAGTACATGCATCCTGTGCGCACGTTTTCTTATGTTTCAGTCACCTCCGGGGATAGTGGGGGTCGCCAGTCTCTGCACCGTTATTTTGGGGGTCGCGGGCTGAAAAGTTTTGGAACCCCTGAACTAGACAGTTAACCCCGGCAGTTAACCTAACAGTTAAACTGATTGTTATCCTGACTGTTAGCCTGACAGTTAGCCTGCCCCAGACTGGGCTAGTTTCCCAGCATACGTTACCATATTACTGAGCTTACACTATGTTTTACTTGCATTTTGAAACCAAATCAAGTTAAGATAAATCAGACTAATCAGAATAAACCTGGATTATTTGATAAAACATCTTTATGGAACAGGCCTCTGGAACAATATAATGATGTTCTGTGTTTATTCTTGAGAACCCTCACCTGAACCATAACACCTGGAACAACCTGGAGAAATTATGTCGCTCTCTGACCAAACATTACTTGAACGTCTACGTGTGCACCGGCCCACTCTACCTGCCCAGGTAACCTCTCTTCTTCTGTGGTGGGTGATGGCTTTCTGGGAGGGGCTACAGGATGACATCAGGTGTGTGTGTGTGTGTGTGTTGCAGGCAGGAGGCTGATGGAAAACTGTATGTTCGATACCAGGTTCTTGGACGAAACCACATTGCTGTGCCGACACACTTTTTCAAGGTGAGTCCACTGGTCTGATGATGAAGATTATGAAGAGCAATTGACAGCTGTTAAGCTTACCTGTCTCCTCAGGTGCTGATCTTGGAGCAGCCAGATGGCAGGGGGGTGGAGCTTCGGTCATATGTTTTACCAAATGGACCAATTGCTGAGAAGGTTCCTCTGGACTGTTTCCTAGTTCCCATAGAAACCATTGAAAGAGCGTCGGGACTCTTGTTTGTCCCTAACATCATGAAGAGGACCAGTAGCCTGAAGGCCATCACCACTCACTGATCGGACTACCCACAATCCTCTGCTGTGACTACAGGAACGTCATTGAGTTCAAATGTTGTCTTTAGAACCGTTCTAGAGGGCTCAACAACTCAAACTGGTCATGTGACCATCTACTGTCTGAATCTTTGTAGAAATTCTGATTAAAGTTGATGGCTGTAAACCTGTTCATGAGTTCTCATTACAACCTGAGCACCGAGGTTTCTCAGGATGAGAACGTTTCCTGGTACCTGGTACTAATTTTTTAGTCTAATGATACTCGTCGGAGGGGGTGTAAATTATGACTGATATGGGTTTCAGGATTGGGTGTGGCTTCACAGCGCCCCATAGAAAAATTCAAAGAAGCAACCCTCACCGTATGTTTCCCCTGGAAGTACAACATTTGGTACGTGTATCAAAATCTTTAAAAAAAGCCATGACCTAAACCCAACAGGAAATAAGCTGTTTTGAGTTAAATTATTTTGTTAAAGTTTCACTCGTCATGCTTTAACAAAGTCCGAGAATCAATCCGATCAACCTTTTTTTAATCACCCTCACAATGAAATGTTTGTCACAGTGTTCCCATGGCGGCAAGGTGAAAGTCAGTCTCTCGCCATGAAACACTAAGTTGTGCTGACTCAAACATGGTGGGACAGAGAAATGACTATATTCAGTTACAGTGATCGCGCCAACTGCTGGCCATAAGCCTTGTATGATAAAGATGATAAGGGCCTGAGCACCGAGGGTGACCGACAGGCTCCGACAGGCTCCAGGAACCTGTTTTTTAAGGGATAATTCTGTGTGCCTGATGTGCAAAGCTCATTCTCCACACTTTGTCTTCTTATTTATCTTCTTATTTTTCTTCCACACACGAAATAGTATCGCAGCATGGCACATATGCAAAATATACATCTAAATGTGCAGATTGATTGGGAATGATGTGCAATGTATTTTGGTAGTGCAAAAACATTTTTGTGAAAACCGCAAAGAAATGTGAAAAACTGTCCCATAAGAAATAATGGCAAATCGACCTGACCAGAGGTCAGCCCCACCCCGTGTTGGGTCCATGTAACTCCAATACTCTGGCACAAAAATGTGATTAAAAGTTTAACCGGTCACCAGACTTGGGACTTTACTGGGCTAAATGGACATTTTGATATGTAGACTGGTTTTCATGAAATCCCAGTTTAGGTTTGGGGTAATTTTGGCTGGTTTGTATGTATTGCAGGAATGTTGACAGAGTGGGTGATGTCATTAGAGTGGAGGGGAGCTGGAAAATGGTCTAAAAATCTTCTCTTTAAATTGTTCTCACTCCCTCAGTTTTTACTCCACATCCATAATGTTGACATGAAAACTGAAATTTGTGCACCCCAGAGCACAGGACCAGAACCCCAAACCCACAGAGACAAGTACGCCTGAACATGCATGGAGTGTACCGGTGTCTGTTGGAGCAGAAGGATGAAGAAAGGGAAGAGAGAAGAGGTGGTATAATCCACACTCTTAACCCTTGAGGACCAGGTTGGGCTCTGAGACGGGTACAGTGGTTCGATCCTACATCTCAGGCAGGTGATTCTTTGTTATAATTGCTGATCAAGTGTCTTTACCGCTTTTTTCCACTCTATGTGCTTCTGTTAGGTGACATCATCAGGGAATATAACCTTAATGTTTATAGTTATGCTGATGACACAGCTCTGTATTTCACTGTAGCCTGATGATCACAATGCCCTACGTTCCCTAACCAATGGGACAGCAGCAGTAAAAAACTGAATGAACAATAACTCCCTGAAAATGAAGATAAAACTGAAGAACTTCCAGTCAGCCCCAAAGTTAAAAGATCAACTCTCTGGTTCATGTGGAGGTTTCACATTAAATCAGAGGAAACTTACTGGGGCATTATTTTAATTCTCACATAAAGAAAATGAATTATTACCAAATAAAGGCAGTTTCTATCCATGAAGATGCAGGAAAAAACATTCATGCTTTTATTTCCCATAAATTAGATTATTGTGATGCTCTTATTACCGAAGCAGTCAATTTAAAAAGTTCCGTTTATTCAGAACTGTGCTCCTTAAACCATGACAACAGTCAGTTTCGCTCCACTCCATTGGCTCTCAGTATCTCTTAGAAAAAAATAAAGCTCTTACTGGTTTGGGGCCAGCCTATATTGCAGATTCTCTATTTTATAATCCTTCATGAGCTCTTAAATCTTCTAATGCTGGTTGTTAAATACACTAAATTAGACACACAATAAAATAGGCAGTACATTTTTCTTTTTTAAACTTTGCTCCTTAACTATGGAAGAGCTACAAGATGAAGCAGAAAACTATTTTTTACTTTGGCTTCAAGTTAATGGTTTCCTCCCAGATTTTATTATTCTTACTGGTTTCTGTATTTTACTCTATTTTACATATATTATTTTATACAGTCTAATTTTATTATGTTTTAATGTGGCATGTCTTTTTACTGTAAAGTGCTTTGAGCTACATCTCTTCTATGACAAGTGCTCTGTGGATAAATAACAGTATTGATCATTGATCAGGTTTGTTGATTAATTGAGGCAGCTAAGACAAATGACATGAAAGAAAATCCTTTTATTAAAAAGTGAAAAACAATCATCTCATATCCAATCATCAGGACCTTCAAAATACAAGTCATTACTCTACTGACAGCCAGCATTGAAGTGCGAGAAAGGCCTGCTCTTCAGGCCCCTGTTAGAGTTTGTCTCTGAGCCAGTGTCCTGATTGGCTTGGGGTTGGCTGATTTCCATATCCTCATCCCCTGAGGAGAAGATGTCAGACAGCAGGTAGGTGGTCTCCTGCTGTGCCTCCTGCTGTGCCTCCTGCTGCACCTCCTCTCTGCTGAATTTAGCCAGTTTCTCCTTGAGAACAGGAGCAACGTTCCACCACAGGAAGTCGATGATCTCTGAAGAAACAGCATCAGAATCAGAAAAGTTTTTATTGCCAAGTACGTGTGCACATACAAGGAACTTGACTTGGTGTTCTGGTGCTACACAAAGTTAACATAAATCTAAGTGTAGATATAAAATAGAAATTGAGGTAAAAAGAAACATCTTCAATATAAAAGAAACATGCAATATAAACAGAGCAAACATTTTTTTTGGTAATGTGCAATAGTGTGACGATTTGCATGGAGTATGTGCAAAAAAAGAAGAAGAAATGTGCAGAGTTGCATTTCGAGGCACGGGCATATGAACAGTGTGTGGGGAAGGATGGTAAACACTGTTAATGTAACGCACGAGTCCTGCGACTATACTTAAATGTAACGTGCAATAGCTATGGGGGGCAGGACACAAGTCAGAGTTTGCTGTGCAGCTGTGGAGGGGGGCAGATGACTGTGTCTTGTTGATGAGGCTAGTAGCAGACAGGAAGAAGCTGTTTTTGTGGCATGAGGTTTTGGTCCTGATGGACCGTAGCCTCCTGCCAGAGGGGAGAGTCTCAAAAAGTCTGTGTCCTGGGTGGGAGGGGTCGGCTACGATCTTTCCCGCCCGCTTCAGGGTCCTGGAGATGTAGAGGTGCTGAAGGGATGGCAGGTTGAACTTCCTGAGCTGTCACAGGAAGTACATCCTCTGTTGTGCTTTTTTGATCAAGGGGCTGATGTTCATCCCCATTGGAGATGAGCCCAATGAGGGTGGAGTCGTCTGCAGATTTCAGGGGCTTGACAGACTGGTGACTGGAGGTGCAGCTGTTTGTGTAGAGAGAGACGAATAGAGGGGAAAGAACACAGCCTTGAGGGGTACCAGTGCTGATGGTCCTAGAATCAGAGATCTGTTTGCCCAGCTTCACGTACGATTTCCTGTTGGACAGGAAGTCTATGATCCACCTGCAGGTGGCGTCAGGCACATTTTGCTGTAGGAGCTTGTTCTGCAGCAGAACTGGAATAATGGTATTGAAGGCAGAACTGAAGTCCACAAACAGGATCCTGGCGTATGTACCTGGGGATTCCAGGTGTTGGAGGATAAAGTGATGAGCCATGTTTACTGCATCGTCTACAGACCTGTTGGCTCTGTAGGGGAACTGCAGCAGGTCCAGGAGTGGGTCGGTGATGGTCTTCAGGTGCGACAGCATGAGGCGCTCAAATGATTTGATAACCACAGAGGTCAACGCGACAGGTCTGTACTCATTAAGTCCCATGATCCTTGGCTTTTTAGGGACGGGGATGATTGTAGATGTCTTGAAGCAGGTTGGGACATGGCACGTCTCCACTGAGGCATTAAAGATGTCTGAACAGCGCAGTGCCTCAGGGTGGATGGAGAGACAGAGTCTGGTCCAGCTGCCTGTGGGGTCTCTGTCTCTTGAAGAGCCTGTTAACGTCCTTCTCCAGGATGGAGAGGGCTGCAGTGGGAGAGGGTAGGGGTGCCTCTGAGGTGAGTAGCTGTGGAGGGGTCCGGGTCCCTGCTTTGATGGGGGATGGGGAACTGGGGTGCTGAGGCTGGAGTCACGGGGGATGTTTTCAGGACTGTCCCATTGTCCTTCGAAGCGGCAGTAAAACTCATTCAGGCTGTTGGCTAGGCGTGAGTTGTTAGTGGAGTGGGGGGCTTTTGGTTTACAGTTTGTGATCCGTCTGAGTTGTTGATGAACATGGGAAATAAGTCCACAGTGGGTTATAGCCCTGATGTTCATGAGCTCCTCTCTGTTGTAAGAGCTGTGAGTTGTGGCAAAACACACGTTTACAAACAGAACAATGCACACAAACACACAGGGGCAGCCATCATGTGTGAACAAGAAGAGGATGGAAATAGGAAGAGGAAGTTACTGAAGCTGGTTTCACGTTAGGGACACACAAGAGTAAGTACCAGTAACATGATAAAGAATACCAGTAACATGATAAAGTATACAAGTTTGATGATAAAGTATACCAGTAACATGATAAAGTATACCAGTAACATGATAAAGTATACCAGTAACATGATTAAGTATACCAGTAACATGATTAATACCAGTAAAATGATAAAGTATACCATTAACATGATAAAGTATACCAGTAACATGATAAAGTATACCAGTAACATGATTAAGTATACCAGTACCATGTTCAAGTATACCAGTAACATGATTAAGTATACCAGGAAGATAGAGTATACCACCAGTACTGACCTCCATAAGATAAACTGGTCCAGGAGGGAACTTTGGAAACTTTCAGTCTGTGGAAACTCTTCTGAACACACACCGATGTCGCGCCACTGAAACACACAACACAGTAGTACTGTAGTACTGCAGGAGTACTACATTAACAGTACTACTACTGCTACTGAGTCTGATCTGACTCTGGATCAGATAAAGGCCAACACCTGACAGAGTCTCTGATCTGACTCTGGATCAGGACAGTTTGGCCTCTGACCTCACCCAACAGAGTAGGCGACCTCGTCCCATCTGATGTCGGCAACGTCGTCCACTTTCAGGTCATACAACCTGAAAGACAAAGGTATTACTGGGATTAAGGTCACACCAGTAAAGATCTTCCAGAACAAACTGGGGGTTGGAGTTTGACCAGCAGATGTGACGAACATCATTTAAGCATCCCTGAAGTTCCACCTTAAATTAAAACTGAAGCCCATTTAAGGAAGAAATTGAGGGTTTTTTTAATTTCTGAAGAAGCCCTTAACCTGTAAGGTAACCATTGATTAGATCATTAACATTAAAATATGTGTTACAAGAGTCGCAGGTTCTCCAGAAGACACTGTCCACATGCTTTTGGACATACAGCTAATATATTGTGGCGTGTTTTATTTTGAAAGGTGAGTCCTGTTTCAGGTGTGTCATGGGATCTTACGTGTTGATGAGGTGGATTTTAAACTTGAGTCCTCCAGCTGATCGGTTGAAGTTTTCACGTGAAGACAGTCTCACCTTCAGGAGGGTGAACCTGAGACACAGAGACACACTTGCTGCTGTACTGGTACCAGTAAAGCACCAGAACAGCAGCTATACAGCAGGCATACTGACCACTTGAGTCGACACTGGTTCCAAGACCTGGTCCCAACCTGCTGACTGATCACTTTCCAGGGCAGGTTGTTACATAGCTGGTCTCTGGTCAGACCAAAACCTGCAGGACTCTGCTGGACCAGAACCTCCAGGTGAGCCTTGAGAGCCTGCTTCAACCTGGACTCCTCTTGTGGACTCCAGGAACCACAATGTGAAGCTGGACAGACACCCACATATAACGTCTGACTCATCAGTGAACTCATCACAGATAACATGAAGTGTGCTCAGGTTGTATGAGTTCCAACAGAACAAGAGAGAACCTCAGGTGTCAGTGTTTACCGATGTCAGCAAAGCGTTTCTCTACAGAAAACAAACTGCGGTCCATCTTCTGTGAGATTGTCTTCCAGTTGTTACCATGGAGGTTCTGTAACTTCACAAGAGAGGAAATCTCCTCCTTTGAGAACCTGACAGAGGAGAACCACAGGTAAGATGTACACATACAGAGGGTTATGTACCTAGAATATAAAGACACAGAGGGTTCTGTACCTAGAATATAAAGACACAGAGGGTTCTGTACCTAAGAATATAAAGACACAGAGGGTTCTGTACCTAGAATATAAAGATACAGAGGGTTCTGTAACTAGAATGTTCTGGCTGATATTTATATTCTGATAGAACATAGGGTATTATAGTCAATACAGACACAGGTTGATGTAATTAACCTGACCTTAACCACTGACCTTCCCTTGTGGTTTCTCTCGTCAAAAATCTTTAAAGCTCTGGTGTAGACCTGCTTACAGGTTCTAGGAATCCCCTCGGCTGGAGAGAGAGACAGATGATGATTATGATGGTGGTCATACCAAGATGAAGAGCACATCCTCCAACACCGCTGTTTTCACCCAGGTTGCCACTCAAAAAAAATATTGACGTGTTGACATAAAATTAATTCAGATTATTACACTCCTAATATCATTTCAGCATGTGACACCATCCACGTATGACTCTGTAAGACTGCATGACTTAGTCATATGACAGATGACAGACAGACTGTATCTGCATTCATTTTATGTCAGGCATAATAACGACGTTCATAATGATGTGGATGAGTGTTTATGTACCAATCCTCTCTAGGAAGCGATGTCGTATCTTCAGCTTTTTTATCCCCGACTCCTCCTCTTTGAACCTGTGAGGACACAGGAGCCGATTGGCCGAGCTGATGCCCGTCAGAGCAAGGAAGTCTTTAACATTCTCTCCGATTCGTTGATTCTCCTCCTGAGAGAACCGCCCCCGACGCAGGGACACACCTGGAGGACAAGGAACAGGTGTTACTCATCTACCTGTTTACATTACCAGTACTATGTAGTTGCAGTACTGTGTAGTACAAGTACCTTGCTGTCTGAAGGTCTTAAAGCGATGCAAGTCGTATCTCAGAAGGCTATTGATCTGATCAGTTGATTTGTTCTTGACATCTGGAACAAACTCCTGAAGCTCCTCCAATAGAATGTCTCTGACATCATCATGGTCTTCTCTTCTTCCATTCTGTACTTTGCTCCTCTTCTTCACCTCTTCCTTCTCTTCTTCCTGTGACATCACAACACTCCAGGAACCTTCTTCCTTCTCCTTCTTCCTAGTGTTGTTAGTTTCCATGGAAACCAAATAGTAAGTTTCTCTGTTGATGTCTGTTGCTGCCATGACGATACTCTCATCACTCAGCCTATTATTCTGTTTCTTCTTCTTCTCTGCCTCACTGGTCTCCACATCAACCTGTGATCCCTCCTCTTCCTGCTCCTTCCTCTTCTTTTCCTTCTTCTTCTTCTTTTCTGCCCCACTGATCTCCATGTCAACCTGTGATACCTCCTCTTCCTGCTCCTGCTCCTTCCTCTTCTTCTCCTTCTTCTTTTCTGCCTCACTGGTCTCCTCTTCCTGCTCCTTCCATTTCTTCTCCTTCTTCTCTGCCCCACTGATCTCCATGTCAACCTGTGATACCTCCTCTTCCTGCTCCTTCCTCTTCTTTTCCTTCTTCTTTTCTGCCACACTGATCTCCATGTCAACCTGTGATACCTCCTCTTCCTGCTCCTTCCTCCTCCTTTTCTTCTTCTTTTCTACCTCACTGATCTCCATGTCAACCTGTGATACCTCCTCTTCCTGCTCCTTCCTCCTCCTTTTCTTCTTCTTTTCTGCCTCACTGATCTCCATGTCAACCTGTGACACCTCTTCTTCCTGCTCCTTCCCCCTCTTCTTATTTTTCTTCTTCTTTTCTACCTCATTGATCTCCATGTCAAACTGTGACACCTCTTTCTGCTCCTTCCATCTCTTCTAAGGGGAAGGAGACAGGGGTTTCATGACAGGAGATCAGCAGGAGGGAGTACAGTCTCTAATCAGTTGGTGGATGTGGCTGGAAGAGAAGAAACAAACTTCAGCCTGACAGTCAGACACTAGTCTGGGTCACTGGTGATACTGGTTCAGACTGGTATGATGGCATTCTATACTGCAGTGGAAACGCATAATTTTAAAACCCTGTAATTTCTATTCACTAGCCCTAATCTACTGAAACAAACAAATATGTGATTCACTGAATAGACTTTTTTTAAGTACCCACAACCAAAACATGTTAAATCATGAATAACCATCATTTAGATGATAATGTTGGAGAGATTTTTTTCTGCATGATTGACCTGGCCAAGGCAATAATTTACCGGGTCTAATTAATGTCCTACTGAAACAACTGATGATGCCACGATCCCTGAAAGAACTTACGTGAACGGGCAATTGGGACGCTATGTCAGAAGTCTGCAGACATGTATAGCACAACCTTTCCCTCTCTCTCTCTCTCACACCCCAACCGGTCAAAGCAGAGGGCTGTCCACCTTGAGCCTCAGATCTGCTCAACGTTTCTGCCTTTTTTAAAAAGGCAGTTTTTCGTCACCACTGTCGCCAAGTGCTTGCTCATGGTGGAGTGTTGGGTCTCTCTAGAATGAAGAGTCGGTCTAGACCTGCTCTTTTTGTAAAGTGCCTTGATATAACTTTTGTTGTGATTTGGCGCTATACAAAGAAATTGAATTGAAATTGAATAGATGTTATGGCTGATTATTTTAAAATACTTTAAATCTATACTCTGAAATGAAAATGACTGTCTTCAGCAAACACGTGTTGTAGTGGTGCAGTTGATCCGTGTTATGGTCGGATCACCCTCCACAGATAGGACCACATGTGATCCGCAGATTACTTGAAAAGTTAAACTACAAAGTTATGAAAACAGTTTTACTGCTGCTTTTACATTTTTTAAGTCATAATTGTCTAAATCTCGGTGCAGAGCTGTAGTGAGAAGATAACACAGAGCAGTTATGCGGTCATGTGACCGGGGCGTGTAGAAAAGAAGCTGTTAGTCATGGATGTCGGAGGGGTGACAGAACTTGAAAAGCCTCCTGCAACACTGAAGTCGTAAGTATGGGAGCAGTTTGGCTTCCCTGTAAAGTAGACTGATGATAGAGGAAGGGGATGGACAGAACCGTTACGGTATGTAGGCATTGTGCCACCAGGAAGCCGTATGACCAACGCAATACATCAAACATGGTCACCCTAGATGACTTGTCATCTGCTCTCCACTCTAAGGCCATGTGACCAAACTCGAACTTACAGAGCCTCAAAGTGGGGTGGGTTTGAGATCTTTTCCCATTAATTCTTATGGGAAAATTCTTTGCAGTTTTTTGCGAAAACTGTTTTGCCAATCCAGTGTTTCCCATACATAGGCTCTACTTGGGCGGCCCGCCCAGGTAAATTAAGACCCGCCCGGGTAGATAAAATCTGAATGTCTTTTGTTTGTTTTTTTCAAGCAATACACGCAATTGTCATTTCATAATGCACACTAGTCATCAGCACTGGGGAGATGCACACAGAACTGCAGACCATTGAGGGGAGCCTTCTCAAGATAATGCGCTAACAGACGTGTGTGATACAGCGTTCATTCAGCAATGTCACGTCAAATTCAGATGGAGACTGGCCGAGTCTGAGTTTTTGAGTTGTTTTTTTACTCTTAACTCAATAATAAAAATCATCATGCCACGCAGTTTGGTTTGTATTAGACGTGTTAAAGGACTGCCTGTGTGTTAACGTTACGTTCTATACACATCATGGTACACTCAGGTGTGTAGCTAACATTAGCATGTAACATTAGCATGTAACATTAGCATGTAACATTAGCATGTAACATTAGCGTGTAACATTAGCGTGTAACATTAGCGTGTAGCATTAGCGTGTAGCATTAGCGTGTAACATTAGCGTGTAACATTAGCGTGTAACATTAGCATGTAACATTAGCATGTAACATTAGCATGTAACATTAGCATGAATGAGGCAGAAACAGCAGAGAACGGCAGCAGGGAAAACCAGCGTTGAGGAGAATTACTCTGTGAATTAAGGGTATACTTTGATCAAACCAGAATTTGTGATTGTTGGAACAGTGAAAAGACAAGCCAAGACGGTCGCAGTGAGGTTTATTTTCTGTGTCGAGTGGTGTTTTACAGTTAACAAGGTCATAAGCTCGTCTCAGTTCAGTGAAATAGAGAAACATGAATTTTATATGGTGTATGGTTGTATTTTCTGTTTCATAAGAAAAATAATCAGGTGTAAGAATTATAAATTATCTAAATAGTCATCCCAGATACCAGAGAGCGAAAAGGACAAGTGGCGACAGCAGGGCAGAGTGGAGAGGAAGGGGAAGCAGAGACAAGTGGAGCAGGGCCAGCAGACAGCACAGCTGCAGGTATAACACTATCCAGAGAAAGTTAGTGACAATTTATCAGTCAAGTATCGTTGATTCTTAACATAATGCACTCATTTCAGATGATCCCTCCTCACTCACCTCCTGTAATTCTGTCAAATAAGTTTGATAATACTTACTGTAATGTAAATAACAGTTATTTTAAACAGGACTCAGGCATGTATTAACCAAAGCACATTGTTTGTCATTTTTCTATTCTCTGTGTTTCTTAAAAAATGATCTTTAAACTGTTGAAAATGAATCACTTTGCAGGGATGTGATTTCTCTGGAAAGCAGGATTCCATGCTCATACCTTCATAACTCTTACTTCATTTTTAATGGTTCTGTTTTCTACTATTTTCTGTCCTGATAGGACAAAAACCAGGCAGAGATCATACAACAGTTGTCCAGTGAATTCAATGAGTGGTCAGACATCTACCCTGGTTGGAGTCTTCTGGCTGCAGTGGCCCTGGTCATCCCTGTCTCCAGTGTGAATTGTGAGTGAGACTTCTCAACAATGACCAGGGTAAGTGATTTTCAACCATGAAAGAGCACAATGTGTACATTTTCTGCTGCGCTGTCTTTCAAAATGGTTGTTAGTTTGTTTGTTTCAGGTCAAAACTGATCCAAGGAACAAGCATAAAGTAGAGCACCTGGCTGCATGCCTCAGAATCTCAATAAATGGACCTGCCCCTGAAGCAGACCCATACAGACAGGCATTAGAAATGTTTTTTACAAACCAAGAAAAATCTCATGTTCAAACAGGGAATGCCAACTGTGCAACTAGGCACATGACAAAAGCACTAAATGACACAAAGCGGGGTATTTAAGGGACACACTGTGAGTTGGTGTTTTGTTGTTATGTAAATTGTTATTTATTTTGACATGTTCATCAAATAAATAAGATATTTAGAGTGATTATTCATTCGCAAATTGTAATTTATTTTAATTTGTAAATTGTTATTTATGTTGATAAATAAGATTGTAAAAGATACTTCTTTTTTGTGGTTATTCATTTGCAATAAATGGAGTAAGTGATAAACTTTTTTATGACAAGTTTATTAGTGAACCCGTCCGTCACACGCTGTGCTGCGCCACCCACCACCACAAGTAAATTCTCAACCTGTGGGAAACACTGCAATCATTACTAAAAGTCATAGCAGACTATTCCCGATCCGAGTCGCACGGTTTGATGTATGTCTTGTGCATGTGCTGGCAACGCTGCGAGACTAGTTACAGAATAAGTATGATGAAGAATAGTCAGTGTGTCTTTGCACAGGCACACAGAATAATTCCTTGCAGAACAATAGGGTCTTCATGGCGAAACATCAACATTCGCCACACAGCCACACCTACAACTTTGCACGAAAATGCACCAGCTTCACAATCATGCATCAACAACTTGTTATAGCTGTTCTCCCTGAATTTGAAGCCAATATGCTCAACGGTCTAGTAGTAGTGTATCAAAACGTAAAATTTGACATTTCCTGTTGCCACTAGGTGGCGCTATGACTATAGCTTGTCATGTGGACGTCTTTAGGACGGGACTCTTAACCAGCATCAGAAGTTTTGTACACATTGGACCTTAGACAATCGAGTTATGACAACCTGTTTCATGGCAAAACATCAAAATTTGATGAAATTTTACACATGGCCACGCCCACACCATTCAACAAAAACTCAGGATTTTAACAGCTTTTCATCCTCATGGGGTTTGAAGTCAATTGGGTAAAATCTCTAGGAGTTCATTACAATACAAAGTGTGTGATTTTCAAAAAATGGCCAAAAATGGCCACAAAAATCAAAATAGCCAACTTCCGGTTTGTTTGAAGGCATTGCTCCAAGAGACTTTTTTGTCGGTCTCGGTCAATTATATAAGTGTACCAAGTTTCATACATATACTTATACTGGAGGCAGGGGCTGCACATTAGGGGGCGCTAGCGAGCCATTTTCCCACGCCCATTTCCAATCATCATATCACATGTAAATTTTTCACCACGACTGATGTTTCTGCCAACTTTCATGAGTTTTTCAGTATGGCCAAGTCCCCAAAAAGGCGATTCATTTTGGGGCGGCTGTGGCTAAGGAGGTAGAGCGGTCGTTCACGGAACGAAAGGTCGGTGGTTCGATCACCAGACCCTGCAAGTATACAAGTCAAAGTATCCTTGAGCGAGATACTGAACCCCAATTTGCTCCCCAGGCTCTGTAAAGGCAGCCCACTACTCCTCAGGAATGGGTCAAATGCAGAGAAAGCTTAAAGTTTTATCATATTAACTATAATTATAAATAATTCCTTGCAGAATAGGGTCCTCGCACGCTTAGTGCTCAGGCCCTAACAAGATGTCCACATGTGTGGCTCTAGAGACAAATAAGGACATACAGCTCTGCGAGCAAGGCTGAGGAGATCCACCAGAAAAGCAGAGGCCAAATGGCCGGTTCGCCAGAGACCCATCCAGGTGTCCTCCCAGCTGCCAGGGAACAACAGACCCGTTCGGTCTCATGAACAGGGCGTCCCGCCAGTGCGAACACAGCGAGTCGTCTCCACAGATAACTCGCGGTGAGACAAAATGGCGGACGGCGAGTTGACTAAGTATTCAGTCATCGTGGATGGGCTCATGGACACGTGGTCGTGGTACAACAGTCTGGTTTTCTACAGGTGGCCGTGATTCACGGGATATTCTAGCAGCTGAACCGGAATAACAGTGTCATCAATCAATAGTCTCTTTATCAATAAGAGTGTTCCGAACCGAGTATTCGATAAGGTGACCACGTCTTACCTTAAGATGGTCTCAGGTCTGCTGAACGTCGGTCGCACTCACGTTAACTGTCTGCTAGCTGCTATTGTTAGACCCGTTTTCTGTGCTGTAGTTGTGTTAATCAGCTGATCGTGACGCCAGACAGTTTAAACAGACTCATTCTTCTGAACCAAAGGATCAAATAAGGTCAGTCAATCAATTAATAGTCAATTAAACAGTTCGATCGACTCTGTTGAGTCTCCTGGGATGAGAAGCATGATGCAACTTGTTTACATCGCATCTACTAGTAGCGCATTCTTCTTCTTCTTCTTGTGATTTTTATTGGCGGTTGGCAAACAACGAAATGGCGCATTACCGCCACCCAATGGAAAGGAGTGTGGATCAGAATGTCTACTATTTACTTACTTCCCCCTCCCCCCAAAAATATATTAAAATAAACTTAATAAATCATACTCTTTCAATCAAATGTGTTACTCTAAGATAGTGCAATATTATTTTATGACATTCAAATGAGTTCTTCTGAAGAATATCTATGAAATGTGTCCTTAATTCATGTTACTAACTTGACTTCTTCTCCAGAGTCTTTGTACTCCCTCATCCTGCAGGTCACCATGGACCGATCTACTGCTGGGATCATGGTTGACACCCTCTGACATCATCATCAATATCAATATTATCATTATCATAAGTGTTGTTATTGTAGTAGTTATTATAAATACTACAAACTGTAATCTCTCTATCATTATAGCTGTTATTGTTGTTGTGGTTGAACTTGTCTGTGTCCCTGTCCCTCTCTCCACCTATCCTCTTCAACATAAGTTATAACTTATGTTGTGATTTGGCGCTATACAAATAAATTGAATTAAATTGAATTGAAATTGATTTCCATGTCTTTTACTCAGGTAACTTATTCCATTTGTTAGAAATGTATTCATCTTTACCCTCAGCCTTGATAATGTTGTACTTAAATATCTCCACCTCCACTTTGAACTGTATTTCCCACATTTTAGTTTTTGTTATAAAATTTTTTCACATGCAGATAAATAAATAAATTTGTTTTAGTTTGTATTTGTTCTTTACTTTTTGGAATGAAAACGATGGCTTTTGATGACATCATTTGTGAATTCCATGGGCCATTAAGTTTGGGGATATTAGATGGATTTTGACCAACCTTGTTGGGCGGGTTGGTCACGTGACGAGAAGAACCTATTAAATTTTAATGTGGATCCGGATAACGCAACAGATCCAGGCATTTTTTTTACTTTCTAATATTGTGGGAGTTTTTTCATCTTAAAATTCATCTTAGCCTGGAAAACTCTAAAAAAAATAAGACATAGAAAAATGTAAATATTAAAAGGCACAACTACTGATCATGGTTAATTTGGAAAGTTTTGGATGGACAGACAGACGTACAGGCCGATGACTACACCCCCTCACCCCCATCATTTCATGGTCAGGGGATAAAAAGGACGGCCCTTGTTTGTATATATATTATACAGTGAATATCATTTATAAGTGTTTAACAACAACAAAAACCTTGTCACTGGTGTTTGTCTCTAAATGTTAAATGTCTAAAATAAATGTTTGTGTGTCAGATTCAAGAGGAGCTGATGTCAGAGCACTGTCTACAGTTCAATGGTACTGAAAATAAATATAGTATACAATAAATAAAAATAATACATAATAAATAAAAGCAGTATACAATAAATAAAACTAGTATACAATAAATAAAAATACATAATAAAAGTAGTATACAGTATACAATAAATAAAAATAGTATACAATAAATAAATAAAAATACATAATAAAAGTATACAATGAATGAAAATATACAATGAATGAAAATATACAATCAATAAAAATATGTAATAAATAAAAATAGTATACAATAAGTAAAAACAATATATAATACATAATAGTATACAATAAATAAAAATATATAACAAAAATAGTATACAATAAGTAAAAATTATATATAATAAATGAAAATAGTATACAATAAATAAAACCAATATATAATAAATAAAAATTGCACATAGTGCAATTGCACAAGTAAAATAGTGTATAATGAATAAAATAGTATACAAGTATTCTATAATAATAAAAATAGCATATATGTCAGTATATATATCTGAAAGGAACCACCCTATTTATTCAAAAACTTTCAAAATGACTGAATATTAATATGATGTTATATTAGCACATAGTTGCCATGGTAACAGCAGGTGCATTTTACAACAATTGTTTACAGGATATACAACCTTATTTCAGATGATGGTAGCAGCATTGGATGCTAGATTGATCACTTTGATTGGTTATCAATATTATAATCGATTTTCTCTTTGATTGGTTATCAATATCAGATCCCAGTGAGAAGGCTGTGGGTTTGAAGCCACCTGCCAGTTTAGAGCTGGAGGGAGAGAAGAGGGAGAGAGGAGGGAGAGGGGGAAAGAAGGAGAGAAGAGGGAGAGAAGGAGAGAGGAGAGAAAGAAGAGGGACAGAGGTGGGAGAGAAGAGGGAGATGGAGAGAAGAGAGAGAGGTGGAAGAGAAGAGGGAGAAAGGAGGGAGATGAGAGAAGAGGGAGAGAGGGACAGAAGAGGGAGAGGTGGGAGAGAAGAGGGAGGGAAGAGGGAGAGAGGAGGGAGGAGGGTTATCTGTTATCTTAAACTGTGAGCAGAGTTATGTTCAGACTGCTGAGCAGAGAGGATTATGGGTAAGGATAATGGAGGCGTCAGGAGATAACGGACTGAAACAGACACGTTCCAACAGTGTGATGTCATCTGTAAACATGTTGAGGAGCTCCGCCTCCTCAGGCCTGTCAGCGATACGAGGTTCTCACAGGACAGACTCGCTACAAACGTGATGATCAAGAATCTGATCTATTGATCACTGATGTATTGATCACGGATCTTTGTTTTATTTAACGGTTCTTTGTCTGTTTTATTTAACAGTTCTTTGAAATGTTCTATGTCTGTTTTATTTATAGTACAGTCCACAGGACTGGTAAAAGTACATTTTACTGACTGATCAATACTTACAGTATCTTCACAGTGTGGTATTCATACTTTTACTGCAATAAAAGGCTCCAGTTGGATCCTACAGGTCAGACTCAGAGCCTGACTGGTGTTACTGGTTCAGACTGGTTCTTATCTCCTGTCTCTTATCGTCGTGCTTCTATTCCAGTTTGCTTCCATCTTTGGTCGTCAGCTCTCTCCTCTCTCTCTCTCCTCGCTGTCATTCTCTCCTGCCTAACTCGCCCAGCCTCAGCGGGTATAAAATGTCCCAACCATCCGTCTCCATCCGTCATCTGTGCAGCATGGCTCCAAAGAGGGTGGAACCGAAGAAGACGGAGGTGAAGAAGGTGGAGGCGAAGAAGGAGGAGCCCTCTCCACCTTCAAAACCCACTGAGCCGGAGTCCAAACCTCCTGAGGTGGACCTAAAGAGCATCGTGGTGGAGTTCACCCCAGACCAGATCGAAGAGTTCAGAGATGCCTTCACGTTGTTCGACGAGACGCCTGCTGGTGAGATGAAGATCACCTTCGCTCAGTGTGGCGACGTCATGCGAGCGCTTGGCCACAACCCCACCAATGAGGAGGTGCTGAAGCTGCTGGGGAGGCCGAAGGCTGAGGAGCTGCATGTCAAGCTTCTGGACTTTGACACCTTCCTGCCCATGCTGCAACATGTGGCACGCTCCAAAGAGCAGGGCACCTTTGAGGACTTCGTGGAGGGACTCAGGGTGTTCGACAAGGAGGGCAACGGAACAGTGATGGGCGCCGAGCTCCGCCACGTCCTCTCAACGCTGGGGGAGAAGATGACGGAGGACGAGGTGGACCGGCTGATGGTGGGACAGGAGGATGCCAACGGACACATCAACTACACCGAGTTCGTCAAACACATCCTGGCTGGGTAGAAACCACTGATGGCATCGTGTTCTTCTGATGGTTCTATGTGATGGTTCTGGTGTGTTTACCGTTTCCTCACTGTGTGCGTCTTTAATAAAACATCTTCAGTTCTTCTGTGTTTCTGTTGCTCCTCTCGGGTTCTAGGTCTTCTAAATGTTTCTATGTGTGAAGATAAACTGGGATGAATGATATCATACAGATGAAGCTTCATGTGAATGAAAAATGACTTTTAAAAAAATGACTTTAAGCTAAAGTTATGGATCCAAAGTGGTAAAGAGCATTAAACCAAAGCTGAGGTTATACAGAACAAGATTTCATTCATCCGGTTTAAAGACAGAACAGAGCAATCCTCCAGTGGTTGTTTACTGTTGTTTTCAGTGACATCACTGCTGGACGAGGACGCTGCGGCTTTCTCACATGGACCACAAGGTGCGCCTCAGAGCTTCTTTTTTTTTGGTAAAACTGAGTTGTGGATTAAATAAAAAATATTATTTATTATTATTGATCTAAATGAGTCTACTACCAAATATACTGAATAGAGCAGATCAATACTGGGGAACAGATGATCAATACTTGGGAACAGCTGGTAGTTGTACTTCCTTCCACCACAGGAAATATGAGGACAAAAACTGTCAGGCTGTCTGAGGTCATATGTCTCTAAATTACAAGTGAGGATTGTGTGGCAAAGGATTGTGGGTACAGGAGGCTGGTTAATCCTTTTAGTGGACTTTGAATCCATTCTGTCAGATCTATAGAAGACAGCAGCAAGATCAGTAACAAAATGAACCGATAACAGTGTTCCTGAACACATCACGCAGTACATTCTTGCACATCTATAAAATAATGACTACAAATCAAAGCAAGTGATTCAACCCTCATTATATTTTAGGTTTATTGGTACAATCGACAACCGATCAGCTTTTTACAAACAACAGTTTAAATACATCAATACAACAGAAAAAAATTATCTAACACAAAATACTACTTTTTCTGATTACTGCAGTCTCTAAATGATTCAAGCCAAGCATGTCTGTCTGCCTGTCTGTCTACCGGTGGCGGTACAGGATATCCCAGGAGTCTCTCCACTTCAGTCCTTGCAGCTGATTGGCTGACAGCTCGGGGTTGCCATAGGTCAAAGGGCCAAAGGTTCGATACGACAAGAAGACAGACAACAACACCGCCGACGCACACAGACACAGAGCATGGCGAAGTGTCGCACTGCTGCAGAGACACAGAGAGATCCTATTAATGACCTGTGAGGCATTTAATGTCTCGTCTGTATGCCAATAACACATGACAGATTTTGCACTTTCTGTTATGACCAATAAGGAAGCCTGAACTCCTGAGCAGGTGTGTGTGTGTGTGTGTGTGTGTGTGTGTGTGTGTGTGTACCTGAGCAGGTGTGTGTGTGTGTGTGTGTGTCTGTGTGTACCTGAGCAGGTGTGTGTGTGTGTGTGTGTGTGTCTGTGTGTACCTGAGCAGGTGTGTGTGTGTGTGTGTGTGTGTCTGTGTGTACCTGAGCAGGTGAGTGTGTGTGTGCTCGAGCAGGGCGGGGCTCAGCAGGTACAGGTAGCAGAGGGCAGGTAGGTAGTGATACAGGAAGAGGGTTTTCTCCATCAGGAAGAATGGAACAAAGTTCACCAACCAACCACCAACACACACACATCCCAGACACACAAACTGACACCACACACCTGGATAAACACACAAACACACAGAACTTAGTGCCTGAGAACAAGATGTGGTAATTATTGTGATTAACATGATTAAATTGATTGATTGATTGATTGACACCTCTATTATATGTGTGTGTATGTATGCATACCATCAGGGAGGTCTTTGAAGCCCCGCCTCCTCCTCAGTAGGTAAAAAGCTGCAAGCAGTTGATAGGCCAGCAGGCTGAGATTGGCCACACCCCAGGATACAGGGTTACCAATCAGATGGATCTGAGCCTAAGACACAGACAGCCAATCACAGCATAGAACAGGAAAGAGAGAGAGAGAGAGAGTGAGAGTGTGTGTGTCTTACATTGGTGGAGGAGTGCAGCCAGTATGCAATGTTGGTTTCCATGGTGATCCACTCCAGAGGGGAGGAGCTGTACTTGTGCTCAGAGTCTTCTTGCTTCAATGTCAGCATCTTCAACTGTCACACGAACACAACATGACATCATCTATCTACTGTCCCACCGACACAACATGACATCATCACTCCATGGAACATGCCCCAGATGTCATTGTGATGTTTCTGTCCTTGTTCAATAAAAGTTTAAAAGAAAATCATTGTCTGTAAATGAATGTTGGTGTGACACAAATACGGGGATGTGATTGGATAACAGAGTGATGATGTGTTTACTGTCCTACCTGGAGTTCTAAAAATTTTGACCAAAAGGAAATTTTTCTGTCCACATCAATGTGTGTTGGAGAATGAAGCTCCGCCTCCCTCTCCTTCTGCTCCTGACCTACACACAAAAATTAAAAATTAAATTAAGATACTTAAATAAATAAACATAAAATAAGGTAAAATACAATACAATAAAATCAACTAAAACTAAAATACATTTCAAATAGCATGAAAATATAATCCAATAAAATATTAAAATAAAATTAGGACTATAAAATATAATATATAATGACACAGGACAAAGCCAGACTTGATGTGAGGTAGGTAGACGTGTGTGCAGTGAGGTCAGAAGTCATACTGGTTCCATAGCGGTGTTCCTCCACAGTCCAGTCCACACTGCTGCTTTGACATTTAAACATTTTGTCTGCGACGACCTCCAACTGACGGAAACCCCAGTCAGGAAGAGACACACCACTCAGCTACACACACACACACACACACACACACACACACACACACACACACACACACACACACACACACACACACACACACACACACACACACACACACACACACACACACACACACACACACACACACACACACGTCATCAGAGCCTTATATGGTTGTTATCTAAGCTAAAAGGAAACAGACATATGAGGTCACTTCCTGTCAATACCCGAAGGACAGCTGATGTGTTGACGTGAACCAATCGAACCTCAGAAAGGATCGTCTTCCACGAGTCTGACTCCGCCTCCCTGTTAGAGATGACCTGAACACACACACACACACACACACACACACACACACACACACACACACACACACACACACACACACACTTCCATCAAGTCGTTTTTGAAGGACGTCAGCACTGATGTCATTACATTGTTGTCTTTTAATGACATCGGCTCTGATGTCATCTTTAGCTCACCACTCTCCACAGGCTCTGTGCCGGCATGGAAACGTTGAAGTCGATGTAACCCGACACTTCCTGAGCATGAGGGCTCATGGGAGCTGCGACATCGTGACTAGAACACACACACAGTCGCAAATTAATATTCATGTTCCTCACGTTACCTTTGATCTAATAAAAAAAAAAAGGTTAACTACAATTCTTAGGGTGCATTTCACTGACAAACAGCCAATCACAGAGCTTTGATAAGGGCTTAGCTTAAGTAAACTTTGAGAGTGATCAGTCATCTCTGCCCTCTTCAAACAAACAGCAGCTTAGGATCAGGAGCACCGGAGCACTGAGACCAGCTGGCAAGCATCGTGATGTTAGATTGTCATTAAACGCATCAAAGGTGAGCTGTTCACCTGTTGAGGAATCGAGAGGTCATCCCATGAACTAGCTGGATAACATCACCGTGACGGACAGGTCGAGGAGGACTGCTGACTACCAGCTCCTGTCTGACAGACAGAGAGACAGACAGGCAGAGACAGACAGACAGACAGACAGACAGATTGGACAGGGACTCCATCTCCCAGTATGCCGTGGATCAGACAGGTGAGTTACCTGCCGGGGTCTTTGATGATCCACCAGTTGTTGATGTCTTTGAAGGGATAACAGGTGACCTGCTGCTGGTGAGAGCTGCCCCGCCCATTTTCATACCTGAACTCACAAACAGAACACATGAAGTTATTCAAACTTTAACAGCTCTCTTGGTTGGCTGCTGTGTCTGTGTTAGTGGGCTGCTGCCACCTGATTGGGTAGTTGGCTTTGTGCGAGTGGAGCCAGCAGGGGATTGGCTGAGAGGCGGAGCTTCTGAAAGTCACCTGACTGCCGTAAGCAACCTCCAGAGGTTGACCCTGAGTGATCCTAGAGAGACCGCCCTGAAGAACCAATCAATCAATCAGTCAGCCAATGATCAGTCAGTTGCCGGGCTGTGACAAAGTGGAGAGGAGTATGATTCTCGCTTTGAATGCGAGAGGTCCCGGGTTCATTTCCCGGACGAGCCCCCAACTTTGTCACTGCCCGGCTCAAGGGAAGGACAAAGAGGAGAGGACTTTGAACGAATGGTTTATTTAACAGAATGTAATTTAGCAAAGACAAAATAAATGTATGTAAATCAGTGATATCAGTAGTGTGTAGCGTGTTTGCATGAGTGTATAGTGAAAAGAAAAAGAAAAGAAACCCAAACCAACCCTGTGTCCATGAGAAAGACCTGCTGAAACCAGCAGTTTATATAGCTGAGCAGCAGCAGGTGAAATCAATTCACCTCCTGCTTCCCTAACGAGAAGAAGTCCTAACAGAAGCAAAACTGTAGCAAAAATTAGGTCAGAGCGCGGGGTCTGGGGGGAGTGTGATGTCATCTAATCCAGGTGACTCATCATCACAATCATTTGTTTAATATTGTAATCCCTAGAATGTGTGTGTGTGTGTGTCTGTTACCTCCAGACTGGCCTGGAAGGCTGAACTCATCAGTTGGTCATGTGGTCCGCTGCGGTTGAGCACACTCAGGTGAACGTAGAACCAGAACACGTAGAGAAGAACAGGAACCACGAGCACACACAAACCTCGACACACACACTGCACACACACACTCAGCTGCACACACAAACACACACATTGTATTATATTACTTTAACATTTGCTTGTATTTAAGTTTTTCCCCATATTTTCAGCTCAGATGTCAGAGTGTCTTTGAATGCAGCACTTTATATACAGGAGAGCAGACATTAAAGGTTGAGTCCATAGGATTTAGTGACATCTAGTGGTGAGTTTGAAGAGCAGCCGTCATCTGTGGTTGTTTTGTCTCTTCTGGGCTACCATAGGAACATTACCTGACTCCACATGACCACATTGATCAGTAATCAATAAACTCATGGATGATTTGGAAGATGTTGTTCAGTGACCATTTCCACGGTACGATAACGCCTCAGAAAATCTCACAATACCACAGTATTTCACTATTCTTTTTATATTTCTATTATTATTAATATTTACAGTGATCATAACAGAAATAAAAATAAATGTTTTATTATAGAGGAATCATTTAAGACAGCTGCACATCTCCTGTCTGAAAAGAAGTGAGGAGGAAAAATGGATCTTTAAGAAATGTTTTCTCTCTTTAGAAATAAATAAATAAACTGTTCTTCTATTCAAACATCAATGGAAAGAAAAGTGCAGAAACTTTTTTTCTGTCCTGAGATCAGATGATCATAGCAGCAGTTATATAAGGTGTTCTAATAATGCACAGAATGATAAAACCATCATGTGACTATAACATGTTATATAACTAAAGCATGTTGGCACCAGTGGAGGAGGAAGAATCACATCCTTCATGTAAAGCAGGATTTAAAATGAGGTGGAGCTCATTGATTGGACAGACAACGATGAAGTCACTGATGATGAGGAAAATTATTTCAATAATGAATTTTATGATCAACTTTTAGATGGAAAATCTGGACATTTTTACCTGGGTCATATGTTCTCGTGTTTATGGCCAATTTTTGTTACATAGAAACCGGTCCAGGATATTTAGAACATTATAACAATGTAATCCTATGGTAAAGTAAGGCAGGTAAACATAAACCACAACATAAAGGATCCTACAGACTGTCTGTTTACCTCATTAACTGTAGAAAATGACTGTTTCTCTGTAGGTTCAGTTCCAGTTGAAAATGAACTGACTGGTTTGTTCAACACATTTCTTTAAAAGTCATTTAAAGTCATGAATGGGACACATATTGTGATCTGACAGAGGATGATGATGATGAAGATGGTGAACTAGTTGGTTTTTCTGAGATCCAGACTCGTCCCACATTACTGGTTTTACTTTGTTTTTGGGGGGATGAGATCAGTGACATCCATCTTCTGTTTCCATTTTTTTCAGGATTGTTTACATATATTCTTACAGTACTCATCATTTTACACATATGTACTTTAAACAGTACTGTATAGAGCGGTGGGCTGTTTGTACACTGTTGTTGTTTCCTGTAGTTTGTTCTGGTTGTGCTGCCTTCTACATGTCCTACATGCTGACATTTGTGTAGTCCTATGTCTCTATGTAGCAGCAGGTCCTGGAGAAATCTTCATCACCATCTACTGGTACATGGTTCAAAGGACTATAAAGCTCTCTAAACTTGACTTGATGTGTGTCAGTGGCTCCCATTGTGTTGTCTGACAGGCAGTTGAGGTGTAAGGGAGATTCTCTGTTCATTTTTTATAAAACCGCTGATTAGAAAATGTTCATTATAAAAAATCAATTTCATACCCTGCAGCCTACTGAGCATGCTCAGTTTTAACTCACATGACTGACAGTTCGATCTCCAATTAGGTTCCAGGTGTGTAGAGAGGCCACGCCCAGCAGCAGCAGGTAGGAGAAGAAACCAACGTACTTCACCCTGAAACACACAGACACACACACTCTGAGCTGCAGAAGACAAACCATTGGACCGTTTTCACTGATCTCTGATCAGTTTCTCACCCCACAGCTGCAGCACACGACACACCAGAGAGGAGGAGCCAACAGAACCTGGAACAGCTGAAGAAGAGACACAACAGGAGTTCACGTCATCCACATACCCACACACCTGTATAAACAGGTGAGGCAACACACTCTACTCTGATTGGTTTAAAAAGACGACATGTGGTTAAAGTAAACCTCTGCTGTGTTTGTCAGCAGATGAAGGTGAGACTCACCTGTCGGGGGAGTTGTGGAAGCGCAGGTAGGAGAAGAAAGCCAACAACACGAAGAAGATAAGAACAGACTCCAATAACATGAAACGTGATTGGACAATCAGAGAATTCTCTGGAAAAACAACAAACACAGAAATCTAGAGTCTGGACTGGTTTCAACTCATTTGTTTGTTCATCTAACAGGGACAGCATACAGTTCAAAAATAAACCAGAAAATAGCTTCATCAAATCCTCATCTGTTGTCTGCTGGCACGTCACGGCATAAAACAACACAAAAACCAGAATGAGGCTGAACAACTCATCAGAATACCACCGAGATGAACGTGGCCAAAGCAGCATCCAGATCACATGACAACATCCGCCAAAATGATTCTACATGACCTCTGTGGCTCATCGCTAAGGGGACATACAACACAAACCACACACAACACAAAATACACACATCATAAATGATTATCAGGTCAAACCAAGTCTTCAGACCTAAGGATGGAATCAGTGAGAACTGAGCTGAGCAGCTCAAACTGGTTTTTAACAGAGGCCCACCGTTTCTTTTACAGAGGAAGATGTCGGCCCTCCTGGAGGACGGACAAACGGTTCAGTCTGAATGGAGAACTTTCTGGAGGTTCTGACTGAATCTACTGAGGTGGTCCACACAGAAGCCACATTCACACAGCGTTTTCAAGGCGAGACTGGTGTGCCTTAATTCTGCCCCAAGATTCTGTGTGAACGCAATGAAGGCGCAAGGGTGTCCCTGTGTCACGACCACGGCGGTAGTAACCGCCGAAACGTACATCTGTGTGGACACGAGGTGGAACGGCAGGACCGGGCTGTAACATTCTGACGACAGACTGTTTGTGTGGCCCAAACCGAGAGACGTAGAAAGCAGCTAACCCAAAGAAGAAAAACAACCGAAAATGTCTTCAAAGTGGAGAAACGGCACCATGTCTGAGAGCTCCTTATCATCCCAATCACACACCAGAGCACCATTGTTCCACCCTTGTATTGGTTAGAATAAACGCACAAAAGGTGTTGTAGAGACGGGACTTCATAGCAGTGCTGTTGTGTGTTCTCTGTGTAGAAAGGGCTAAAGTCCCGTAATGGAGGGAGGGGCCAAGCCTTTAACATTTATAGACATGGCACCTTTGACACAATGCATCCTGATAAATACGAACACATCCATGAAGTGTTCTAGAAGAGAAGTTAAATTTAGACAGCTTCCATATTAGAACACCAACTCCTCCTCTTAAATTAATTTGGCGTATTAAGTAAAAGGTCGCATTTTGTTGGAATGATGGGCTCTAAAGTAAAACTGCATATGATGCAAACCAAACTAGGATTTACAAAGAAATGTTACAACTTTGGGAAGTACTAGGATACCTGAATGCCTCACGGATGTTTTGTGGTTGAATTTTACTGCATCTGGTCTATGATGATGATGATGATGATGATGATGATGATGACGTAATAATGTTGACTCACCCAGTAGTAGCAGCAGTGAAGCTCCCAGAGCTGACAGGTGAGAGAACCTTAGCTCCAGAGTCAACAAGTAAACCAGAGGGATGCAGAGAGCTCCGCACAGAGCCGGCAGCAACCGCAGACTCCACACACTCACACTGCTGGGATACTCTGTGGGACAAATCAAACACACTCACACTTCATTAAGTGTGAAACAGCCATTAACTTAATTAATGTAATTAATTAACTTAATTAATTTATTCATCAGAGGTGAAGGAATGCCACTCTACCTCTACCTCTAAGACAGACTCACTCTGGGATCACAAACCAAACACACCAACTCATTTAAACTGGTTGAATCCAGAACAAAGTGGTTAAACTGGTTCCTACCTGCTCCGATTCTGTTCCACACAAAGTTCCCATCAAACCCTCCCATGTAGGCTGCAACACACACATTCACGTCATCACATTGACACACACAGATAACGGATCACATGTGCGTGTGTGGTTGTCATGGTAACTTACCTCCAAGGGCCAAGATCATGTGACCCAGCGGCGGTCCACTGTCATCGATGAAGAAAACTCTCTTCATGTAGAGAGACACAAACTGACCATAGTACACCTCATCAAACCTGAAGCAGTCAAAACAGAAAAGCTCAGATGTCCGACGGCCCTTAAACGCATCATAAGTCAAAAATACAACGTTTCAAATCAAACACAATCACACTGCTGGGAGACTCTGGACAACAAATCAAACACACTCACACCACAGCGTTGGGGTAGCCGAGGTGGCTCAGTCTGGTCCAGAGAGACAGTAGGGTCACAAGCACTAGGACAAGGTCCAGCTGAAATGTCACCACCAGGGGGAGCTGCAGCATCACGGACACCTACCGAAACAGCTACAGGTGAGTTCATGGGTCTCTGATTGGTTGACAACCAAATCATCATGGCTGCCACCACAGAATAACTGACCAATAAACATCATTGATCGGCTAGCTTCTATAGAAAAGTGATGTGAAACTGAAAACTCTGAGCTGGACTGCTACCTCAACGCACTGTGATACAGATGTTATGATTCAAAATACTGCACTACTGTCAGCTAGGTGAGCTATAACTTCATAGCTGTGTGTTTTTCGTGTTGGTGATAGTTTCCTTGGCGTTGAGGAGTTAGATGTCTGAAGAGAGATGACATCACTGCCATCTAGTGGTCAGAGGGTTGAACACAACATGAACCATCAAGACGTGGCTTTGCACATGAACATTTAGGAAGGGTGTCCATACTGGTTGCAGGCTCGTTAGTGGCTGACTGGTCCAATACAGGACAGGCAGATCTGGCTGTAGAGGCTGCAGATGAAGGTCTGGGCTGGGTGCTGAAGTTTCACAGTTCTTCCTCCTTCAAGGTTTTAGAGCATCGATCCAGTTTAATGAGGGGCTGTTCAATTAGTAAAACCAGGTGATGGAGCTTCAGCCATATCTTCTCTGTGACATCAAAAGATGACATCACCACTAGTTAAGGATGACATGGTGACAGCAGCTGATGGTACTCATCTTCCTCAGAGAGTGAGAAGAAAGCGTCTCAAGAGGCTGATGAACAAATCCAGATATCATCTGACGAAGAACGGCGATCACCGGCTGCTCACAGTTATGACGTAGTAAACTCCAGGTGAATGCCAGGTGGTTCAGAAGTTGAACTGATCAACTGTAGACAGAGGAAAGGCTCTGGGCTTCAGACACACTAACATCGAGCCAAGAATATAGTTAAAATAACTTTATTGATCAGGGTAACTAAGTAAAACATCTCAGAGTATCACAGAAAGAGGAAAACACCAATATTATGCTGTGAAGAAGATGAAGCTTGGCCGTCATTGATGATAGGAGTCTGTGAACATCTGCTGTGATAAACTTCTAATCAAAGATGACGGAGACTCCTGACGAGCACACCTGAAATCATTCTGATCAGAATGTTTGTGTAGATTCTCAGTCATCCAGGTCCTGGTAATCCTTGAAGGTTGATTCAGAAGCAACTGGACTTCTTTTCTTAGCTTGAAGACGTTCCAACTCTCATCCAAGAGGCTTCATCGGTACTAAACCTCTTCAGGACAGGACTCGGCAGTTCACCTACACCTAAAGGACAAAGGACACTCATCTGAGGACAACAATGTTCACACTCTGGACAGGGAGGACAGATGGTTTGAGAGAGGAGTGAAAGAAGCCATCTATGTCAAATTGAAACGACTATCTCTGAACAGGGGTGGGGGTTTACGCCATCACCTCTCACCTACATACAATGCAGTCCTGACTTCTCTTCCACGCCAGTTTCATCATCGTTATGCTAACGACCCACATTATGGCTCAATATGCATAGGAGAGACGGCGGGTCCCAGCAAACCCAACGACCCACAGTAGGACTGGGAAGGACCAGGAAGAAAAGGAAAGGGAACAGGTTACTTAATGGCTCTCAAGGTAGTTTACATCTCACAGAGGATAAATATCCTGACCCCGTACCAACCGTTTAGAACTGATGAAGCCTCTTGGATGAGAGGAGAAACGTCTTCAAGCTCAGAAAAGAAGTCAGTTGCTTCTGAATCAACCTTCAAGGATTCTGATCAGACTAATAAATGCAGAGCTGGAGCTAGCCGTTAGCATCATGCACGCTGTTAGCTAACAAATGTCGCTGCCACAGGCCCGTAAGGTTCCTGCTGTTCGACGCTTAAGCTCACCTGCTGAAGTCACGCCGTTAACATGAAACCGGCTGTCATGTCGGTAAACTACCGGCTCCTCCGTTCACCTCTTCACGTTTCTCCCCCGTTTGTTTGGAGCAGCGGCCGCTCGATATTTACGGTGTTTGATTGATGATGTCTGATCACTGAGTCTCCTGGTTACGGTGTTTGATTGATGATGTCTGATCACTGAGTCTCCTGGTGACGGTGTTTGATTGATGATGTCTGATCACTGAGTCTCCTGGTTACGGTGTTTGATTGATGATGTCTGATCACTGAGTCTCCTGGTGACGGTGTTTGATTGACACCAAGACCTCACAGACAGATTCTACCATAGAGGTATTTTTACCTCTGAGGCTGACATTGATGTTAGCTTCTTCTCCAGCTTCATAATTGTTGTACAGGTCTAAAAACAGTGGTGCTAACAGGTATTCTTCACCTAGACATTTTATGTTAGTTAAATTTCTATGCTAGGTAATATTTTCCTAAACAGAAATGTGTTTATTATGACATGTGACACTGATGTGTTTAGTGTTCAGTAAATAAAGCAGACAGGAGGCGTGGTCATCTTCATTCACATAAACTTTACTCATGTCAACACGTCACAGTTGGCCCCAATCACATGACACTAAGATACACTACATCACGACACACATGCACATACTGTAACACACACTAACAAACACTGCAGTGTGAGCCGATCGATAAACATGTATGTTTATATATTGTGTAAACATTAGCACAGAGTGAAGTATCCACCATCACAGGTGTGTGAGGCCGAGCTGCCTTCAACACCGATTATTAAACATCAGAACATCTAAATGTGTCGTCCATGCTGACTCTTATCTTCACTAACACGTTCTGCTAACACAGTGACGCACACGTCACATTGAATGCAGCTCAGACACCACATGAAACACCTACACAGTTAGAATACAGAGATCAGCGGGTCGGATGAGTTCAGATCCAATCAGATGGATTCAGAAGACCAACCACATCGGACTGACCAGAAGAATCCAACCGTCAACTGCTCTAACTTCATGTTTAGATCCTGATACATTTCTGGTGACTTTCCTGGAAAGATTTTATTATTTGAGACAAACCTCTTCAACACCACAAACTGCTGTGACCCGAGGAACCTAAACTCACAAGAGTTTGTGGTGAACATGTCAGCAACCCTCGTGATGAACCTCTGAAGGCAGTGAAATGTATTTCAGTGTGTCAGAGGTAAAGGACAGTCTGGGGTTGTCGACACTATCAGTGAAGAACATAGTCTGACCAGTCTAGAGGGTTGGTTTCATGGAAAGGTCCAGGAGCTTCAAAAGGACCTTTAGGAGTCTCCAGAAGGACTCATGGTTGCTGTTGCTTTTGTGCCAGTTGTTCCAGTATTTAACTGGTGCATAAACCCTAAATGATGCTGTAATATCTGTAGACGTATACTAAGACTAAACATAGTCTGATAGCAGAATGCTAACCTGTTTGTCTCATGCTAGCACCCTGCTAACATGCTAAAGTCAGTTTCAGCATCACTTTTATCTGTGTAAATGTTGACAGTCCTGGTTCTTAGAGGTCCCAGTGGTTTTTGAGATGCTTACACATCTCTGTTGGAAACTATGTTTAAATACATTTTCCATGGTAACACGTGTCCATGCTGACTGAAGGGATGGGATGTAGAGAGGTGAAAGGGACGACTAATAAACATCTGTGTGGAGTTGTAGAGGTTAAAGCTCAGTTTAAGCTTAACGTTCAGTTGGTAAACCCACAAATAATTAATCAAAATAATTCAATCTAATTAATTCAATCCAAAATGCACAGTTGTTTTCAGAAAACTCACAAAGATATTATTAAGAATTGTCCAAAAAATAAAGTATGAAGTTACAAACATCTCAACGTTAGCTGATTGTTGTCAACAGTTTGCTATACCAGCTGGAGCTACTTTGAAACCAGTTGGAACTGGTTCGATACAATAGATTCTATGAGCATTGCTTTAAATGGAAGACAGCTAAAAATGCTAAATGTGTCATCAGCTAACATCAGTGATTTCGTTTAATTAAAGATAGATAATAATAAGATAATAAATAAGATAATAAATCAATCAATAAATAGATTAATAAAACACTATATAAACTTTACACTGTAAAGAAAACTTCCTATAATGCAACATGTCAGCATGAGAACATGTCACCAGATTAAAAGAAAAATTAAACTCAATTATTTTATTTCAGCCAATGAAACAGCTCTCAAATCTGCTAGTTATTTTGCTAGCTAAGCTGCTGGCTAACTGTGCCGACAGGTCCGATCAGAGGAGAGCTCTTCTCCATCTCTGGAGACAGTTCCATATAAACCTGATGTGAGGAGGAAGACTGGAACATGACCTGTCTCACCCTCCTGGGCAGACAGACATTTCTACACTCAGTATTGCAGTAGTGTGCTGATTGTTTGCTATACAGTCATAATGTGCTGATAATTAATATTACTAGTAAGGTTCACAGTAACAGAGCACCAGTAGAGACCAGTAAGACCAGTTCAGTAGGGACACAAACACACACTGGTTTCAGGTTAACCTTCAATAGAAGACTGGGGGCTCTCTCCATGGGCAGAGCTACCTTTATTGGGACGACTGGTGAAGAAATGATGAAAAACAAACATGAAGAAAGAGAGAAGAAAAAAGGAGAACAGTGAATCACCAGGTTCAAGGGTCAAAGATCATTTCAATCATCAGCTGTTCTGTAGTCCCACAGGGTTCTAAAATGTAGGCTGATGTGTTCAACCAATCAGAGAACACTTCAATCGCTCAACGTTCCTCTGGTGCTGGGAGAGAATCTACTAACTAACCTGCTCTTTTTGTAAAGTGCCTTGATATAACTTTTGTTGTGATTTGGCGCTATACAAATAAATTGAATTGAATTGAATTATTGTTCCTGGTTCTGGGGGTGAGGATACAATAAAAGGAGGGTTCTTAGTCCTAGTGTGTTGGTACCACTTCAAAACAGTCAGAACATGTTAGAACCAGATCAAACCAATTCAAGCAAGCCAGAACCAGTTTGGACCAGTTACAACAAATAGAAGTAGATGGAACAGTCAGGACCATTAAGAACCAGCTGCGACAAGTCAGAACCAGTGCATGAACTGGTCCTTTACTGGATTTTTGGTTCTGCTCAGACCTCATGTTCTCATTGGCTGACAGACCTGAGGGTCTCCAGATCTTATCCAGTAAGATTCATCTGTTGTAGCTACCAGTAACCATTGGACAAACAGACAAGTAGACAGACAGATAGGCAGACAGGTGATAACAAAGGGGTGGAGCTTTCAATCACAGCTAAGTATGATGCTGAGTGGGCGGGGCCCCGACGGTGATTTGAAAGGACAGACACAAAGTAGGTGAGAGAGAGTGACATCACACATACAGCTGACGTACCATTGGTGGACTCCTCACTGGTCACTGACCGAGATTCTGTAAGAATAACCATATATGGTCAATATAAGGGAGAGGGGCAGTGGGTGGGGCACTGAGAGCTTCCTGTTTAGCCTTAAAAGGTACTGTTAGAACAGGATCACACAAACAGAGGCGGACAGGTAGAGAGAGAGACAGACAGACAGGTACACAGACAGACAGGTAGACAGGTACAAAACAGACAGACAGACAGGTAGACAGACACACAGACAAACACAAAGACAGGTAGACAGACAGACAGGTAGACAGACAGGTACACAGACAGACAGGCCGGTTAGACAGACACACAGACAGACAGACAGGTACACAGACAGACAGACAGGTAGACAGACACACAGACAGACAGGTAGACAGACATGGCTCCTGGCAGAGGTATGAGGTGCTGGGTGTGTTTAGCCTAGCTTAGCACAAAGAATGTAAGTAAAGGGAAACTGTTAGCTTAGCTTTACTCATTTTCTCTGACCAGCTGTAATGTTTCTGGAGTCTTTAAAGGTGAATTTCATGATTGACCTAGGCTAAAAGTTTCCCATTGCATCCAATCTTTGTGCTAAACTAGGCTAATGATGTCCTGGACAATCCCAAAACGTGGGACTTATCTTTTAATGTTAACTGAACTTCTTGAAGGAGTGATGAAGAGTGAGGATGAAGTGAAGAGGAGAGGGAGGAAGAAAGACCAGTCTTTCAATGTCAGTATATTTCAACCCCATTTACACTACTTTTTTCCTTTAGAAATTAGGCCCCAGGTGACCACTTCACTCTTCTTTCCTTACGGTCCCTGAACACATCAAACAGTACCAGACCAGACTGTGAGATAACCAGTCTGCTGCTGGTGTCAGACTGCTAACACTGTGTGTGTGCAGGTACCTTGGGACTCCAGGTGGGGGTGCTCTGTTGGGTCGGGAGGGGATGGAGGGTGGGGGTCCAGGGTCAGGTGACACGGCAGGACGTGATGGAGGGCCGAGGGCGGTGCGGACGCCAGGACGAGGAGGTCCGGGAGGGGCGCGACGTTGGGGGGTGGGGCTAGACATGGGAGACCTGCAGACACCATGCGACTCAGTGATGATGTCAAATACATACTGCATGTATGTTACACCTGAGCTGTTACCTGCGTCCTGAAGGTATCCCCGTCACCTGCAGCCAAGAGTCATCGACAGGCGGAGGCATCACCGTGGTGACAGTGGAGGTGCTTATGTCACCGATGATGCTGAGGCCTTCATGCAGGGCATGGTACATCTTCAACATCTCATCACGGTGTTGAGCCTGGATGAGAGACAGACAGGTAGAGAGAGAGACAGGTAAAGGGAAACAGAGAGGTAGAGAGACAGACAGGTAGAGAGAGAGAGAGAGATAGGTGTCTGTCTCACCTGTTCCTGGGACTCCTCCATCAGGGTGTTTTGGTCTCCACAGGAGTAAAGTTGAGCCAGCAGGTCAGAGTGGATGAACTCCTTTGTCTGACGAGAACAGAGGAGGTCACATGATTCATTACATCACTTCCTGTATGAGTCAAGTCAAGTCAAGTCAAACTTTGTTTATATAGCACATTTAAAACAACTAGGGTTGACCAAAGTGCTTTACAATGTAAACAGTACAGCAAGAAAACACAATGCATCAGAGTGTGTGTGTTTGTGGTGTGTGTCATACGTTGTTGACCATTAGGTGCATGATGGTCTTGGGAATCAGGTCTCTGACAGTGCGGTGGATGATGGATAGATACGAGTCCACCAGGTTCCTGACGATCTCCACCTGTCGCTCCAGCTGAGGGTCCAGACTGTGGATGTGTCCATCTCCACTCGCCTCCTCCACCTCCACCTGAACAAACATGGCCGTCATTTACTACACACACTCTCATGGATATACTGCGACTGTGGTGGACAAAAAGACAGAAACACTGTGAGTCAATAAGAAGACAGGAAGTCACCTTCTCTTTGTCCTGCAGGAGGACGGAGAACAAAAGTTAGAAATGTATCAACAAAAAACCAGAAGCAGTAATCATCTCATAATACTGCAGCTGTACCACGGTGCGTTCAGGGTACACTCCAGCTCGTAGGAAAGAAGCCTTCCAGCTGTCCACCTCCTCCTGAGACTCACTGGCCAGCTCCAGCTGACGGTAGTCTTTATAAACGTTCCTGAACCGTCAACACAAGAAACACCAAGTACAGAATCATCAGCATACAGGAGAATGTCTGAGAACAGTCAGTAGACAAAAGTCAGTAAACAGTCAGTAAATACAGTCAGTAAAAGTCAGTAAACAACAGTGAGTAAACGGTCAGTATACAACAGTCAGGAAACAACAGTCAGGAAACCGTAAATAACAGCCAGTAAACAGTCAGGAAACACAGTCAGTAAACACAGAGTGAACTAGAATGCACCCAGAGAGTGCAGACCTCCGCCAAGGCTGCTCTGTTTCGCCATGTTGGCATTTCACTCCAAAGCAAAAGTCCCATGATGCAACCCTCTGAATTAAGTCATTAGAAAGTTTTACAGGAAAAATTAAAACAAAATCTTTGCAATTTACTAAAATCTTTATTTATTGTGGCTGTTAGTCGTTCACATTGTCATCTCACATAAATAAACTGCGATCCCACAACAGGTAACTGACACTTGTAACACTTTAAGAGTTGTTACAAAGCCACACAAACAGGCAGGAGAACAGGAAGTATATTAAAACGGGGTAATGTTTTGTTGAAATTCATAAGCTGTTATATGGACATGAATCAATTAGATACATTTGTCAGGACGGAGACACTTTACATTACAAGTGTACATGTGGCATTTAAAACCTATAATAATAACAAATAAATATAAAATTCCTGGATCCAGACGGTGATCCGGATCACCACCAAAATCTAATTGATTCTTCTTTGGGCCACTTCCAACATCTCTTGCAAATTTCATCAAAATCTGGTGATTAGTTGCTTTTTTTTATCCTGTTCACAACCAAACCAACAAACAAACAAACGCCGGCAAAAACATAACCTCCTCCCTTGGCGGAGGTAATAAAGAACAGTCAGTAAAAACAGTCAGTAAACAATAGCCAGTAAACAACAGTTTACTGACTGACAAAGAGGACTGTGTACACAACCCTGAGGTACACCTGTGTTCAGTGTTAAACAGGGCAAAGACATGTTTGCTGGACATGAAGCTCTTTTCGATGTCTTTGAGTTTCAGGTTGTCTACAGGGAGCATGTACTTCTTCTCCTTCTCCTGCAGGGGGCGACAGCATCAATAAATATAAAAACAAAATTACATATAACAAAATTAATAACCAGACAGAATCATTTCTGAAGACACTGTGTGTGTGTGAAGGTTGGACGTAGGCGAGCTGACGCTAAACAGCAATGCTGCCTTTAAAAGTTGAATCACAGCAATAATTTTTGAAAAATGTGGAACACTTTTAGGTCTGTGTTAAAGCTAACGCTGAACTGAATTGAGTGTGTTACCTCATCATCTTTGTACCAGGACAGAGTCTCAGCTGTCAGGACAAACCAGTACTCTTTAGCTCCTCCCTTCATGATGCCGATGTTGTTGATGGTCAGCCAGCCTTTACGGATCACCTGCACACACACAGTATATATATATATATCGACTGTGATTGGTGGATGACTGCGCTGTCAAAACCTGCTTTATGATGTCACATCAGCACTTTTTACACACACACACACACACACACACACACACTCTGAACCACTCACCATGATCTCGTCCTGGTTGCCACGACAACAGAGGCAGACAGAGGGGTGGTGAGAGAGTGAGAAAAAATGTATGAATAGAGTCTCTCCATCCATCTTTCGTTACATCGTTCACACCTGCAGAGACTCACCTGGTTACCTGCTGCTTTCTTCTTGTTCATCTGACTGGATTTCTGCTGAGCACTGACAGATGAACAGGTAGACAGAGAGACAAGTAGACAGACAGACAGGCAGACAGAGAGACAGGTGAGATCAGTTTTATTATGACTTTTAACAGAAGAACCTTTCAGGTTATCAAACAGCTGACTGATCCAGAATCCTGGACCACAGGATGATGGTAGCTTCCATGGAGTAAAAGTGAAGCATCAAATGTAGATATTTAATCCTAAAATCTAATTCTAAAATCTATACTAAAATAAAGACAAATAGAAAGTCAGGTATTTGGTTATAAACCAAAGTACTGGACTCATTAAAACCCGATGATGGTACTACATGAACATCTGAACCACATGTAAGTTCAGTCTGGAACAAAGACGGTTGTGAACATGCTGCTAACATGCTGCTAGGATGGCTATGAGATTAACTGTCAACAGTGATGACTTTAGTTTGAAGATGTGACACAGGAAGTGTCTCCCACAAGATGCTCGTGACCAGAGAACAGCGTCACGAGGACGGAACATTTCTTACTTTGCAAAACCGATGAAGTCCTCATGGTTTGTGTTCATGTAGGCCAGTTCAATGTCAATCAGCAACATCACCTGGAGAGTCAGACAGACATGTACTGGAGGTCAGATAGGTACTGTTGGTCAGACAGACAGATACTGGAGGTCAGACAGACAGGTACTGGAGGTCAGACAGACAGGTAGTGTAGGTAAGACCTGGTCTTTGGTGCGACCCTCCCGGTCTCTGATGTGCTGAGTGACGATTCTCTCCATCTCCTCTCTGAGCATCGGATACTGAGCCAGCTAGAAAAACAGAGGTCAGAGTTCAGAGGTCAGAGTGACAGGTTGATGTTTACATTACATCATCTTTTCTTCTAACACTCAGTGTTTGTAAAGAGATGACACCAACTGTTGCAGTTTAAACTTAATTCTGTCACATTATTGGTTGATAAACGACATCAGCTGATCAACAGTCTGCGCCATTGGTTCTTCACGATGAGAAACACATTGTCAATGGGGGACCTCAATAGTAGTAGTAGTAACTTCTGGGTACACTGGCGGACCATGTTGTAGTCGTAGTAGTAGTAGTAGTAGTAGTAGTAGTAGCAGTAGTACTTGTACCATCTGAGTACTCTGGTTGACCGTGTTGTAGTAGTAGTAGTAGTAGTAGTACTAGTACCTTCTGAGTACACTGGTGGACCGTGTTGTAGTAGTAGTAGTAGTAGTAGTAGTACTAGTACCTTCTGAGTACACTGGTGGACCGTGTTGTTGTAGTAGTAGTAGTAGTAGTAGTACTAGTACCTTCTGAGTACACTGGTGGACCGTGTTGTTGTAGTCGTCGTAGTAGTAGTAGTACTAGTACCTTCTGAGTACACTGGTGGACCGTGTTGTAGTAGTAGTAGTAGTAGTAGTAGTACTAGTACCTTCTGAGTACACTGGTGGACCGTGTTGTTGTAGTCGTCGTAGTAGTAGTAGTACTAGTACCTTCTGAGTACACTGGCGGACCATGTTGTTGTAGTAGTAGTAGTAGTAGTAGTACCTTCTGAGTACACTGGCGGACCGTGTTGACCAGCTCACTGATCACCATGTCGACACATTTCTGACATGGTTCTTTGATTTGGCCGATCAGTCGCTTCACAATCGTCTCAAACGCCATGTCAGGTGTGAACAGACCCGTCCTACGGAGGACACAGGTGAGGTGTTTACACTATGGTACTGCAATACAACATAGTACATAGTGTACAGATACCTGTCTACACCTGGTGACTTGCACACTCACCTGATTCCATGGATGTTCTTGATGGCATAGCTGATCTCTTTACGAAGAGTCTTCTCATCACTCTCCAGCTGCACACACACTTAACATGAGCTGGACAACGCGCGCGTGTGTGTGTGTGTGTGTGTGTGTGTGTGTGTGTGTGTGTGTGTGTGTGTGTGTGTGTGAGTGTGTGTGTGTGTGTGTGTGTGTGTGTGTGTTACCTTGACTAGTTCAAAGGGGAAGCGTTCGTGGAAGATTCGGTTGATCTTAGCTCCTCCTGACAGCTCGTAGGTTTCCACCTGATCTCCAGATCCTTCGATTCGCTTCTCGAAGTCCACCGCAAACTGCTGCACCATCCTGACACACACAGCCAAAAACTCTGAGTTTGGACCAGGAGCTTGGTACACTATAACAAATATATGTATATAAACACTGCTCAAAAAAAATGAAGGAACACTTAAATTACACATCAGATCTTGATGAAGGAATTGAAAATCTTTACTGGTGTACTTTGTATAATTTGTTGAGAACAAAATGACGTAACAACAATCAATGGAAATCAAAATCATCAACTCATAATGTGACTCAGTAGTGTGTTTGGCCCCTGCATGTCTGTATGCACTCCTAACAACATCTGGACATGCTCCTGATGAGTCGGTGAATGGTGTCCTGAGGGATCTCCTCCCAGACCTGGATCAGGGCATCAATGAGTTCCTGGACAGTCTGTGGTGGTACTTGGTGGCGTCGGGTGCACTGATACATAATGTCCCATAGGTTCTCAGTTGGATTTAGGACAGGGGAACGTTAGGGCCAGTCAGTGGCATCAATGCCTTCATCATCCAGGAACTGCCTACACACTCTGGTCATATTGTCCTGCACCAGGAGGAACCCAGGGCCCACTGCACCAGGAGGAACCCAGGGCCCTCTGCACCAGCGTAAGGTCTGACAATGGCTCTGAGGATTTCATCCTGGTACCTAACAGCAGTCAGGGTACCATTGGCTATGACAAGACATGAGGTCTGTGTAACCCTCCAAGGATATGCCTCCCCAGACCATCACTGACCCACCACAAAACCGGTCATGCTGGATGATGTTACAGCAGCATAACATTCACCACGGCGTCTCCAGACTCTTTCAGAAGAAGAAGAAGAATCAGCTTTATTGGTCACATACAATTATACACAGTACAATGTAGCGAAATTTGTCCTCTCTCCCTGAGGAGCAGTGGGCAGCTCTTACGGCGCCCGGAGAGCAAGCCCCAGCGCCCTGGGGTTCAGTATCTTGCTCAAGGATACTTCGAGATGTGGACTGGGGGAACTGGGGACTGAACCACCAACCTTCTGATACATGGAAGACCGCTCTTACCACCTAAGCCACAGCCGCCCCCCGCATGTCATGTGCTCAGTGTGAACCTGCTCTTATCTGTGAAGAGAACGGGTCACCAATGGTGGACCTGCCGATTCTGGTGTTCTCTGATGAATACCAATTGAGCTGCACTGTGGTGGGCTGTGAGCAAAGGTCCCACTAGAGGACCTCGGGTCCTCATGCCATCCTCATGGAGTCTGTTTCTGACAGTTTGGTCAGTAATCTGCACACCAGTAGCCTGCTGGAGGTCATTTTGTAGGGCTCTGGCAGTGCTCCTCCTGTTCCTCCTCACACAAAGTAGCAGATACCGGTCCTGCTGCTGGGTTGATGCCCTTCTCCTTCCTGTCCAGCTCTCCTCATGTAACGGCCGGTCTCCTGGTATCTCCTCCATGCTCTTGAGACGGTGCTGGGAGACACAGCAAACCTTCTTGCGACCACATGCATGGATGTGTCATCCGGGAGGAGCTGGACTACCTGTGCAACCTGATTGGGCAGCAGGTACCGCCTCATGCTACCAGTAGTGACAAGGACACGAGCAAAACACAAAACTAGAGAAGAATCAGTCAGGAAAGATAGATGTCTGTGGCCACCACATGTAAAACCATTCCCTTTGTGGGGGTTGTGTTGCTTTTGTCTCTCCATTGCACCTGTTGTTACTTTCATTTGCACCAAAGCAGGAGAAATTTATTCACAATGACTTGTGCTTCCTAAATGGACAGATTGATATCCATCCATCCATCCATCCATCCATTTTTCTTCCACTTATCCGGGTCTAGGTCGCGGGGGCAGCAGTCTCAGCAGAGAAGCCCAAACCTCCCTCTCCCCCAGCCACCTCTTCCAGCTCTTCTGGGGGTACACCGATTCCCAAGCCAGCCAAGAGATATAATCGCTCCAGCGTGTCCTGGGTCTCCCCCTCCCAGTGGGATATGCCCGAAATACCTCCCCAGGGAGATGCCTGGGGAGCATCCTTACCAAATGCCCGAACCACCTCAGCTGACTCCTCTCAATGTGGAGGAGCAGCGGCTCCACTCTGAGCCCCTCCCGAATGACTGAGCTCCTCACCCTATCTCTAAGAATGAGCCCAGACACCCTACGGAGGAAGCTCATTTTGGCCGCTTGTATCCGCGATCTTGTTCTTTCGGTCATTACCCAAAACTCATGACCAAAGGTGAGAGTAGGAATGTAGATTGACCGGTATATCGAGAACTTTGCCTTGTAGCTTAGCTCCCTTTTCACCACTACAGACTGATAGAGAGTCCGCATCACTGCAGACGCTGCCCCGATCTGTCTAACAATCTCCTGTTCCATTCTTCCCTCACTCGTGAACAAGACCCAGAGATACTTGATCTCCTCAAGTATATATATATATATATATATATATATATACGTATATATATATATATATATATATATATATGTATATATATATGTATATATATATATATACATATACGTATATATACGTATATGTATATATATATATATACATATATATACATATATATATATATATATATATATATATATATAATCTATCTGTTCTAGTCTGTAAAATACAAATTGTTCATTAAAAGAAAGACCCTAGATGCCCGATGACCCAGTGTTCAGTATATTAATGTGTATTAGTGTGTATTTGGGGTACTGACTGCAGCAGGGCCTTGGTCTTGCGTCCCGGGTCGTCTGGTCTGAAGTTCTTGTACTCCTCCACCTCCTTCTCAATGGACAACAGCTGGCTCTGAAGCTTGCTTCGTAACCCCGGCAATGTGTCCCGAATGTGGTTGGTCAGTTGCTAGGGGTAACAGAGAAAAGCTCTGTTACTACGGTTACAGAGGAGAAACGGACCTTGTCGTGATGAGTACCCCAACACAGTTCTGACCCAAATATGATGTGGGTCATTTTGGGATGATGACTCATGAACAGTGAAAGTGTTTGTGGTTTCAGCTGGATGTTGGAGACGCCGCTAATGTCATCAAACCTTGATTGTGACTAAATCTACAGGATCATTGATGATGAAAAAAGACTAATCCATAAAAAGAGGAGACACAATATTACAGACTGTTTTTCTAAATTACAATTCTAATATTCTGATAATTGATGGTATCTGCAGTAGGTTGGTTTCCTGTGCTGCTCTGGCTGAGGTGGAATCCCAGCCCCTCGGGGTCAGGTTCACCACCGGCCCGTCTTTCCCCTTCCATTGAGGAGGTGGAGCCTGAGTGCTTGTGATAGGACCCTAAAGATGGTGGACTATGTCTGGGCAGGGAGGAGTCAGAGGAAACTCTGGTGGAGGCCTGCAGCGGTCCTGACATTCCAATGGGTGGTCCGACCTGGGTATAGGGGCCAAAGACTAATGGAACCATCGAGTGTCTGGTTCCCTCTGAGGGTTCCCTAATGATATCTGGAGCTCAGAGTCTCACAGTTTTATCTGGTAAACCAATGATTAGAGGTCTTGGGGCTGAAACCATCTCAACCTATTGTCAAACTTTAAATGGGTAAGAAGTCTGGGTCGCCGGCTTGGAGCCGGGCGTGGTTAAAAATAAATATGCAAAGGACGCATGCTTCAGACGCCTGTCTGTGTGTGTGTGTGTGTGTGTGTGTGTGTGTGTGTGTGTGTGTGTGTGCGTGTGTACCTGGTTGAGGACTTTCTGAAGGTAGGCGGTACCCATGCGATCGGCCAGGTGTCGGTATGACGGATGTGACAGGAAGAATTTCCTCTCGGCCTGCAGAGCTGCTGTGATATCTTTTTTCCCGTCGATATCCTTCTGACTGCGGTTCACCACCCCGATGTAACCTGACACAGTTCATGTCTGTTAGCATTTATGTGTGGATACCGTTACTGTGTCTACCACAGCACTGTTGCTATGGTTACTTGCAGGTTAATCTTTATTGATCACTGATCACTGAGATGTCTGCTGTGGTTTTCCTTCCTGTTAATCTCTGCGTCTCTGAGCTGTGGAGTTCCTCAGGGGTCAATCCTGGGTCCCACATCATTCTCCTTTAAGTCACGTCACTTTGACTCTTATGTTGATTTAAACATTGAGTCAAATTCAGATGAATCAAATTTCAAACATGCAACTAGCATAATCACAGAACAGAGATGTTCACACAGAACTTCACAAACAGCTGACAACCAATTGGAGAAGATTCTCTGTTGCTATGGTTTAAGTGTCTCTACCTCTGCGTAGTGGCAGCAGTTTGTTCTCCAGTATGTCTCTGGCATCGGTTCCTTCATCCATCAGATCCAGTTTGGTGATCACACCGATGGTCCTCAAACCTGAACACATGCAGTTTATTCAAAATGTAATATATTCAACACTTTAAAGCTACGTCCAAACCAACCAATGACATCATGACCAATAATAGGACAGTGGAGCACAGACCTGTCCATGATGCTCAGTAGTTGATCTCTAACTACAAGTGTCAGATGTGGGAGTTAAGGAGGATGCTGGAGAACCTGCAAAGCTCACTGACCTTGTGGGTCGACCTCCTTGGCGATCTTCAGAGCGTCAGAGTTGGCAAGGTCAGAGTTGGCAGGGGACACAGCCAATAGGAGACAGTTGTCCTTGGTGACAAACTGCATGATCATGTCTCTGATCTGTTGCTCAATGTCGGCTGGCTGGTCGCCCACCGGGACCTTCGTCATCCCAGGCAGGTCCACCAGAGTCAGGTTCAACACTGACACGGAGATTCAGTGACTGTCAGCTGGTTTACTGACATCACAGCCAGTTAGGTGTGTATGTGTGTGTGTGTGTGTTACCGTTGGGGGAGTAGACTCTCAGGTTGATCGGGACCGGACTGATCCCTTTGTTCTGGCCCGTCACTCGATCAGTTTCAGTTTCGATCTCCTGACGAACTTCATCAAAGTCTGTGAACTTCTTCCCTTTACAGTGCAGGAACTCTCCATACTCTAATCAATCAATAATCAATAATCAGTCACATGATCAGGGTCAGTGTTAACATGACATCATTATGAATTAAGCCTTTAACAGTCTGTGTCACCTGTTGAACAGTTGATGAGCTGCAGCACCAGGGGGCGCCGAGTGACGATACCTGAACCACGAGGAAGGAAGTCTCTGAGAGGAGGGGGAGGAGCGGGGGGACGAGGAGGAGGGAGACAAGGAGTAGGAAGATCGGGAGGAGAAGGTGGTTTAATTTTGATTTTGGGTGTGATTTTGAATCCAGCCTTCAGTGGTTGATGATTTTGGTTGCCATTGATTGTTGTTACGTCATTTTGTTCTCAACAAATTACACAAAGAACATCAGTAAAGATTTACAATTCATTCACCAAGATCTGATGTGTGATTTAAGTGATCCTTCATTTTTTTTTTGAGCAGTGTATATAGACACACACACTATGTATACACAGTAGCTGCTCTTTGGTTCTTTTCTCAATGAATTGAAATCTGGTAGTTTCCTATTCGTTTATTTTGAGGTGATGTTTAAAAGGGGTAGGACATGTTGCAAAGAGGTCTGATGTATGGCCAGATCACATGATTAAATATCTTTCTAACTGATTATTACTATTTTTATTAATAAATAACAAAATAAACGGTCATGAATCTAAATAAATAAATCAAATAACTATCATCTCCAGCCTGCAGGCAGCTGGGCGGATCCCAGATAGACAGAAAGACAGGTGAATAGATAGACAGACAGACAGACAGACAGACAGAAAGACAGGTGAATAGATAGACAGACAGACAGACAGACAGACAGACAGATAGACTTACTTGCCCACAAAGTTCTCCAGCACCGAGCTCTTCCCGGCGCTTTGGCCGCCCACCACAGCGATCTGCGGCAGGTCGAGGTTGGAGTTCTGGGCGATGGAGGCGAAGGCGTCCTGGAGCTTGTTGACCAGCGGGATGAGCTCCTCCATCCCACGGTTCCCCATGGCGGAGGGTCGGAGAGAGACGGACTGGAGGAGAGACGAACTGAGGAGACAGGAGGAGAGACGGACAGGAGGAGCGGCTGGTAGACGCTCATACAGACAGGCAGCAGTGAGACCGGTAGGGATGCAGTCCTCAGTCAGCTGATGAATACGATCAGATGATCGATAATCAATCACGTTAATATCGATGATGCTCCTCCAGCTGACCTTCAGCTCCTCTCCTCCTCCGAGGGGGACACACAGCCGGTACCGACCTTCACAATAAAAGCACGAGACTATTTCTAGATATTGAAATTGAAAAATAAACCTATCAATAAGGTCACCTTCAAAACATATCGTCATCACTATCATCACCATCAGGAGTCATTCCATTTTCTGACGTCATTTACAAACATTAACACAAGTTAGTTTCACTTTTATTTTCTGTTGATCCATACAGATGTGGACGTCACTCAGTTTATTTGTATAACCCGAACGTGATGATTCCGTTGGTATTTCAAGATGAAACTGTGACACTGGAAAAATAAAACTGATCTTATTGTGAAACGCACCAGTCTAACTTCCGGCGTGTTGGTGTTTACCCACGGAGGTTTGACACGTTATGATGGCGATGATGCAAAGCTACAGTTCAACATGAGACCAGCAGGGGAAGCTAAAGACAAGCTCAACAGGAAACTCACCTGATTATTTACAGCTACTGATAGATAATCAATCACCCATAGCTGCGGATAGATAATCAATCACCCACAGCTGCGGATAGATAATCAATCCTTTTTTTATACTTCATTAATCCCACAGGGGAAATTCTTTCTCTGCATTTGAGCCATCCCTGAGGAGCAGTGAAGCTTCCACTTCACTACATTAAATTACACTACATTACGGCACCTGGGGACCAGACTGGGGTTCAGTATCTTGCTCAAAGATCAAGGATACTTTGACTTGTAGACTTGCACAGGCTGGGGATCGAAGCACCGACCTTTTGTTCCGTGAACGACTGCCCTACCTCCTGAGCAAACGGCAGACTGGCCACGCCCTGGTCAACCATATGGAACTACCCAAGACCAGGATCGAAACAGGATCAGACCAGCCATTACACATTTGTGATGCAGGAGATTCAAACTACAAACCTGTAGATGTTGTAAATGTTGTATTGAACAAATTAATATTGATTAAAATCAACAAACATTAAAATGAATTGATATCATCAAACACATTTTTCATTTTTTTCCCAAACCAAACTATTATAAAATAAATGGATAGAAAACATCAACATCACTAGTTTGAAAACATAATCAATAAGTTCAGTTATTAATGGAACTGATGAAGAAATCAATACAATCATAGAAATGTACTAAAATGGTTCGGATCTGTGATAAGTTCATGGATTTATGATAAGTGTGTCTTAGTGTTTCCATTTAATGCACTTAATGAAGAACTTCTTGTGTTCTTCACTGACAGTCCTGTCTCAAAACATAGGTTTACAGTTGATGACAGTATGCTATTTAATCCTTTTGAACTCAATAGAAATCAAAATGTTTCTTATGATACAGATTTTGATCCTGACAGTAACTTCTTTTCAGCTAATAACATTTCCCACTCCTGTGAATATCTCAATGAATTCCAATTCAACCACTTCATGGAATCATTCTCAGTTGATTGTAAATTATTTTCAGTTTTTCACTTGAACATTTGCAGTCTTCCAAAAAATTATGATCAGCTGGTTCATTTTCTATCCTCCTTAAATCATGAGTTTTCTGTAATTGCTCTCACTGAGACATGGCCTACTGAAGAATCCAAAGGCCTAGGCCTTTATGATCTTGCTTCTTACAACTCTACTCATGTCATTAGACAATCCAGGTCTGGTGGAGGAGTTTCAATCTTTGTCCATCAAAGCCTTGACTTTGTTATTTGACATGACCTTGTACTAAATTCTGAGGAAGTAGAGGTAGAATCGGTCTTAATTGAAATTTTGTCTCATAAAAAAAACAAAAATGTGGTTATAGGTAGTATTTATCGTCCACCTGACACAGACATAACTTGCTTTAATAATAGTCTTATGAGCACTTTGGATTTTATAAATATGGAGGGAAAAGTGTGCCACATTCTTGGGGATTTCAATATTAACCTTTTCAAAAGTGAAACTCATTCTCAAACAGAAGACTTTCTGAACCACTTATATGCTAGTTATTTTTATCCCACTATTAGCAAACCCACAAGAGTCACAGACAAATCTGCCACATTAATAGACAATATATTATTTAATACTCTTAATTTTGAAATGAAATCATGAATTTTATTCACTGATATATCTGATCATTTTCCAATTTTTCAGATTGTCACACTTGATGAACATATGGTAAAAAATAATAAACCACTAGTCAAATACAGAAAGTTTAATCAAAGTAATAAAAGAAAATTTAAGGAAATGTTGGAAAAGGTTTCTTTTGAAGAGGTTTATATTCAAAGTGACCCAAACTCAGCGTATCAAGCTTTTATAACTGTTTTTCATTCAACTTTTAACAAATGTCTTCCTCTGGTTACTTGTTCTGGTAATTTGAAGAATACATATAATAAACCTTGGTTTTCAGCAGGATTGAAAAAGTCCTCCACAATCAAAAACAAACTGTACAGAAAGTACATTTCATCACCAAGTCCATTAAATTTAGCAATTTACAAATGTTATAACAACAAATACATTCACCTTCTTAGAGTAGCCAAGAAATGATATTTTAGTGATCAGTTTTCAAAATTGGAGAGAAATATGAAGGGCGCGTGGAAAACTATTAATCAGATTCTTCAAAGAAAAAAGCTTCCCCTACAGTTCCTTCTATCTTTACAGATGGACGTCTCTGATCCTTTTGATATTGCCTGTAAGTTCAATGATTTCTTTTCGAACGTTGGGGCATCTCTTGTAAAAAAGTTAGTGGAAAGAAAAGTTAATCCCTTGTATTACATTAAGGGTTCTTTTCCATCTCTCAGTAAATTTGACCTGCCTGACTCTAAGGAGGTAAATGATATATTAGAATTAAAGAATTCAGCTCCAGGTCATGATGGAACTTGCTCTGGACTACTCAAAGAAGTGTCGACTCCAATTATTAAGCCATTAACATTCATATTAGCCTCATCCATGGAAACTGGCGTCATACCTTATGACCTAAAAATAGCCAAAGTTATTCCACTATTCAAATCAGGGGATGCAGGATCCTTTACAAACTATCACCCAATCTCAGTACTGCCTTGCTTTGCAAAGATTCTGGAAAAACTAGTGTATAAAAGAATCCTTAAACATTTGAATACAAACAATATACTCTACAATCATCTGTATGGGCTTCGTAAAAATCATTCGACTTATATGGCACTTTTAGAACTTTCTGATAGAATACTTTCAGCTATAAATAACAATGACTATGTAATAGGTGTGTTTCTGGACCTTTCAAAGGCATCTGATGCTGTAAATCATACTATTTTGCTATCAAAAATGTATAGATATGGCTTTCATGGTAACATTTATCAGTGGTTCTGTAACTATGTTCATGATAGAAATCAATGTTTTTTTTAATGGTCATGAATCAAAAAGAAATATAACACATTATGGCGTACCTCAAGGATCTATACTAGGTCCATTATCGTTTCTCATATATATAAATGATCTGTTTGCAGTATCGACCACCACTTTCCCTTTGCTCTTTGCAGACGACACCAACCTCTTCATCTCAAATCGAGATTTAACAACTGTCATCAAACACCTAAATCAAGAGCTTCTCAATTATTCAATATGGTTTCGTACAAACAAATTGTCATTAAATATTAAAAAATCAAATTTCATGTTATTTGCAGGTAATAAACAATATGACAGAGAGCAGGTCAAACTTTATATTCAAAATGAAGAAATAATCAGAGTTTCAATTACATGTTTCTTAGGTGTTTGGATTGATGACAAACTCTCTTGGAGAGATCAGGTTGGTTTTGTCTGCAGAAAGGTCACTAAAACTCTTGGAATCCTGAGAAAAATACGATGTCTGCTTCACAATTCAGGTTTTCTTACATTATATTACAGTTTAATTTATCCATATTTAACGTACTGTAACATTGTCTGGTCAAGTACTTTTCCAACTTATCTACATAAAATATTTCTGCTTCAGAAACAGTTTATTAGGTTAGCAACTTTTTCCAAATCTGATGCACTAACTGCTCCTCTCTTTCTTAAGTTACAGTTGTTGTCTATATTTGATATTAACATTCTTCAAATTTGTACATTCGTCTTCAAATTTATATACAAAAATAATGATTTACCCATTCAGCTTTAGACATTATTTTGTTAATAATTCCAAATTTCACTGTTATCCAACTAGACAGGCTGAGAATCTTCAACTTCCGTTATATAAAACATCCCATGGTCAGTTCTCTATCAGGTATCGTGGAGTAATTTTATGGAATGAAAATGTTAATTTAATAGATACTGGTACTTCATTGTCTGTATATGAGAAAAGACTTAAAATTGCCCTGTTGTCAAAACTTTTAATTTGATTTATTACATCTGCTATTGTGTCTCTGCATTTTTTTCTTCTTTTTAAACATTTTTTTTTCTATGTAAAACTTTAGTATGCTAACTTTTGAAATGTATTAGTTTTCTGTATTAATTGTATGTTACTCGTTCTATTCTTGGGTGTGGTTTTTATATAAGTTGTAAAGGTTTCTACCATGCCCTCACACAAACTTCTTTTTGTTTAAAAATTTTTTTTTTTATGTCTAGTATTGATGGTGTGAAATAAATAAAAAAAATAAAGAAAGAAAAAGAGAAACAAACTGAATTTAATTCTCATCTGGATTTAAACAGCTGACAGCAAAACGATGACGGCGTCCATCGGTAAAAACACTTTAAATAAAACACTATCAGTTTTTAAACCCCTTCATTCATTCATCTCATCATTTCACATGTAAAAGCTGTTTGTTTCAGGTTTGACATCGTCATATGACATCATCAGTGATGTCACATTCATTGTTCATTTTGAGATTAAAGTTTAACAAAAGTCTTCACCTGCAAGCAGACCCAGCAAAAACAGCAAACTATTAACGACAAAAAAGGTCATTACAGGAGGAGACGGACAAAATCTACTTCCCACCTGTGTCCAGCTCCACCTTATTGATAAGATCAATCAGTCATCATCAAATAAAGCATCTGTCTTCGTCTTGTTCCTGGTTGAATTATAGTTAATCACACAACAAATAAAGAAATTGTCCTGAGTGTAGCCTGTGATGTCATTGTGATGTCACTATTGATGATGTTTTATTTCACCACGAGGATGAAGTTGATGAAGGCTGAGACACTGACAGAATCTTAAGGTTCAAGTCTTCAGACTCAGCTGTGACTAGTCCGTGTGACCTCCGTGTCTATACGCAGAAACCAGGTGAACCTGGTGTACCTGGTGTACCTGTCCCAAGCGGTGCAGGTGACTCACTGCTGGCCCATGGTCTGTTTGACAAAGGCAATGGCAGCGAGCTCTTTACAGAACTCCTCAAGGACGATGATTCCTCTGAGCAGTGTCAGGTGTTCCAGTCTGAGGACACACACAGATATACAGATGTGACAACAAGTAAACACGGGTAAAGACAGGTAAACATGGGTAAAGACAGGTAAACATGGGTAAAGACAGGTAAACACGGGTAAACATGGGTAAAGACAGGTAAACACGGGTAAACATGGGTAAAGACAGGTAAACACGGGTAAACACAGGTAAACATGGGTAAACATGGATAAACACGGGTTTTCCCTCGACTGGATGTGTTTGACTCTCAGCTGAAAGTTTTTCAAAGATGTTGACACCACATCGACTGGACGCCCAAACTGTTGACACTAACATAGGATGATGTCGACGCTGAAGAGACGTCGGTTTTGATGCTCCACTGAGAATTTAACTTGAAACTGTTTTTACCACCTGAACCGTCTTAATGGACTCCTTTAAACCAACATGTCGCCACATATTCAGTCATTTAAGTCTTGTGTCGCCATGTTGATGCATGAAGGCATTATTTCTGGGGAAAAGATGGAAGTTGCAGAGTGTTGTTTATTTATTTTTTGAGATACTGTATTCATCCCACAGGCGATGCATTTGACCCATTCCTGAGGAGCAGTGGGCTGCCACTACATTGCGGCACCCAGGAAGCAAATTGGGGTTTAGTATCTTTGCTCAAGGATACTTCAACTTGTAGACTTGCAGGGGCTGGGGATCGAACCACTGACCTGTCGTTCCGTGAACGACCGCTCTACCTCCTGAGCCACAGCCACCCCAACAAAGAATTAACGAATGTACCGGTTTTCCTGAAATGTAACGTGATAAATATTCACTGATATAAACCGGTTTTATCGCGTACAGTTTATTTTTAGTGTGTCTGACACCTGACGATGAAACTCAGTAGTACATGAACTGTGTACTATTTACAGGAAATATTACAGTATTCAATCACTGTGGTAGTGACAACAACATAACAGACAGGTGATGGCACTGTTTCTTCTTCTTCTTTGATGAGGCAGACTAGATGCCACAATTGTGTATTGCTGCCCTCTACTGGTTGTTATTAATGATGGTTTTGGCAGTTGTTTCAATTTTTTATTTAATCCACTACTGTGAAAGTTTAACATTTTAAGCAGACTGGATCTGAGGGGCGAGGGCCTCCCAGTTGTTCCAGTACTCGAAGATGACCCTGATGAAGGCCACAAGCCGAAACACGTTGGTCAAACAATAAATACTAATACTGCAAATGTTGCTGGAGTTTTTCTCTTTTTGGACCTTTTCCCTTCTCCATGCATCGTGAAAGTAGGTCAAGTTGTGCCAGAAACCCCTTTCTGTTTCTACAAGCACCAGAGCCTAAAATAATAGCAGGCTAAGAATGAAGTGGACTCTAGAGGCCAGTTAGTGGTACACAGCAGACCTGTGTGTGAGTACAAGAACCAGCCTCTTCCAGTGAGGTTTAAAAAGGACTATAGACATGCAGACAGACAGGTGGTTACCCAGTGTTGTGGTCCAGCCCCAGCAGGTGTCTCCTGGCATTCAACAGTCTGTCTGGCAGACAAGAAACCTGCTGGATCCTGTGGATCAACTGTCCCATAAGCTGAGAGGCAGACAGGATGATTAATACAAGACAAAAGAAAGACAGGCTGACACGGAGCAGTGAGACAGGTGTCTGTCTGTCTGTCTTACCCTGACGAGGACAGAGAAGAGCGACTTGGAGCAGTGAGACAGGTGTACGTAGGGGTTGAGCAGGTATTCTTGCAGCAGTGGGTGGTTGAAGGCAGACAGTCTGGACAGAACCGCAGTCAGCTGCAGGTTCAGTTCGTACGGCTGAAAACACAAATCATCAATAACACACCTGAGACAGCTGAGTCACCTCAAACAGGTGGCTCTGAGATCACACAGGTGTATCTACCTGCTCCAGGACGCGTCCCAGTCGGTCAAACAGAACTTTCAGCAGGTGACCTTCGAAGAACTCCTCTGACTCACCTGAGGAGGAGGGAGGAGGAAGAGTGAGTGGCCAATCCCACAACAGAGAGAGAGACTGACACTCTGTCACCTGGAGGGGGAAGAGAGGATGACCGCTATCAGAACACAGGTACAGGACCAGGACTTACACCTGAACACTATTCTACACAGGGTCCGATTTAACTGATCTATAGCTCCTGGTTCATCCTATGGTTCATTATGGGTGTGTCCAACTCACTGTTTATAGCTAAATGGTGCATAATCAGGGAAAGAAGCAAGACACCAAGGGGCTGTATTTTATCTCTTAATCATTCATAGGTGTGTTTAACACAAATTAAATCAATCAGTGTTCATCTCCGGTTCCCTTTAAAAGCAGCAGAAAACCATAATACCACGCCGAAAGGATCTAATGTTAATGAATGTTCTGTGTTCTTCTACACATGCTAAAGGTCCCACACACAGTCCAGGTTCATACAGTGAAATAGTTTGGAGTAGAACAGACATCCTCCTGATAAATCCTGAGGCACCACTAGAGGTGATGTCAAATGTTCATGAGGATTGTGTCTCTAAATCAGAGACTATCTTTGGTTCAGGTGGATGAAAATATGATGATGTTAGAGCAGATCTGTGGATCAATAGTGTGTAACCAGCAGAGTGTACGTCATCACTAGTGTGTAACCAGCAGAGTGTACGTCATCACTAGTGTGTAACCAGAGTGTACATCATCACTAGTGTGTAACCAGAGTGTACATCATCACTAGTGTGTAACCAGCAGAGTGTACATCATCACTAGTGTGTAACCAGCAGAGTGTACATCATCACTAGTGTGTAACCAGCAGTGTGCATCATCACTAGTGTGTAACCAGAGTGTACATCATCACTAGTGTGTAACCAGCAGAGTGTACATCATCACTAGTGTGTAACCAGCAGTGTGCATCATCACTAGTGTGTAACCAGAGTGTTCTGTGTTATGAAGCCTCCTATGTTGTTTCATCTGATTTGTCCTTTAAATAGCAGTAAAAATACTGCAGCTTTGACTTTAGAGGTTTTTGTTGGTCATTGGTTCAAATCACTTTCTGCTCCAACAATGCTGCTGACCACACCTCATTTTAACACCTGAAACTAAAAAAACTACACTTAGACTACATCTGATACTTAACAAGGACACTGGACTTGAAAATGATCTAAACTATCTGAACTATCGATCAGAAACTAACGATGACAGAGAGAGCGTTACTTTATATATCATACAGGTTAAACTCTCTCTCTCTGTGTGTTTGTGTCTGTGTGTGTGTTCTGACCAGTGTGTGAGCATCATAGATGTACGACTCATATCCTCCCTCTTGCAGCAGCTGAGCGGATCGAACCTGAACAGGAACTAAACACAGGAAACTACACACACAGAGAGAGAGAGCGAGAGAGAGAGAGAGCGAGAGAGAGAGAGAGAGACGGAGAAAGAGAGATCAGAGCTGCCCAGTAAACCCAGTCTGATGTGAGCTGCTCCAGTAGGGATCAGTGTCTTGCTCGACCGATCAGTGGAGTTAATAATGGAATCTAACCAATGACTTTGTGGTCCAGTGAGAGATCTGTTATGTCTCAGCAGTTGGACAGCAGGTTGTCCTGTTATCACAGGGTTGGTGTTTCAATCACAGCTCCTGTCCATGTGTCCTTGAGCAAGACACTGACCCAAACAAGGACAGACCAGCAGCTCAGCCCACATAGTGGTCTGCTAAGCAGGTGAGTCAGGTACCAGTCATATACCACGGATGGCGAGAATAACTCCTAAGATCTCAGTTTTGATCTCAGTTGAGGAAATGTTGAGTGAGCCATGTTTTAACCTCAGCCAAACAGGTTGTTAAAGAATTAATGGACGAGTGAGTGTCAGGGGTTGGAGGTAGGTATATCTGAGTATCATCCGCATAAAAGCGATAGGCCATATTATGTTATTTTCAAATATATACCCCAATAGCAGCATGTATAAAGAAAACAGAGTTGGACCCAAAATGGACCCCTGAGGTACACCACTAGTCAAGGGCACTGATGAAGAAGAAAAATCCCCTAAGTTGACGGAAAAGGATCCATCAGTGAGATCAGACCTAAACAGTCACTGTGCAAACAGGCAAAATGCAATTGTTCTGAAAAGTGTGACGACACAGCCCCAGATCATACACAACTACGTTTTCAGCCTAATAAGTCATGCATGCACAGAACATGGTTTCATTCTGTGGTGTTGATTCTAAAACATTGCACCGCCTACTACTGGCCTGGCATGCACACTACAGCGTTTTCAACCATGTTTGTGGATCAGTTTGCCGAGGATCGATCTCACAACACTGTCGTATTAACCGTTGACAGGTAAACAGGACCTCAGAAAGGTGAGTGTGTTACCTGTTGACAACGTCAGCTGATCCTGATACAGGAGCAGAAAGAAGAGTGGAGGAGGAGAGAGGAGGAAGGCACCAGCTGTCAGAGAAGAAGGGATCATCTTCCAGCCCACTGAGGAGACACACAGAGAGGTTTGTTGACACCTGCTGGAGGAATCAAAGTGTTTGATTCCACCTCAGCTGTTCTTCTGGAAACATTTCAAACTTCTTTCATGTATCCTGTACGAGTCGTCAAAGCTCACCACTTCTGTGTTCATATTGTGTGGGGAGTTTTGATTGTATTGATTGATTTGATTGTATGGAGGAGTACAGAGTAAGAGAGAGCACACAATGATTCAAGAAGTTCTTGTTTGAACTCTCAATCCTTCAATAACATGTTGTTCTAACCACATAAATGAAGATATGATATGTTGTAACCTTCTGTGGAAGATATGCAGACCAGACATGGAGCCAGAGTGGGGTGTAAGCCATGAGTGTGTATTGCAGACCAAAGAGACAGTGGACTGAAAAAGTATCAGACCCTCCTGGTTTGTTCCATTTTTGTGTGCATCTCAGACTAAACTATGTCGGTGTCACAGCCCAGCCCAGTGTTTCTTCCTGTAGGTGTGTGTATGTGTGGTCATCTGACTCGACAATCAGCCCCCACAGCTTTCACATCTTCTATTTACTGAACCAAAGAGGTTACCTAATACCATCTGGGCCTGTGTGAAAGGTATTCACCCCCTTAGAAACTCAATTCAAGGAAGAATAGTGAACCTTCCCGGAACACGGAGAAGGTTCATTTTAGGATGTCTTCCCCCCACATTTCCTGTCACCTCTTCAGCTGTACTGTCGAATAAAGGCATGAAAATGCCTCAATCAACAATTTTTAAAAAAAGATCCAAATAAAACATCCAATGAACTGCAGACCTCTGTCGCCTCAGTGAAGGTCAGAGGTCATGGCTCCACGATCCACTGGGCTGAAATGGCATCAATGGGAGAAACATGGATAATATTATTCAGAGGACTATCAGGCGTTAGACTGTGTTCCTGATCTTCAACCTCGTAAGGTTTAGTGACACAGACATTAGTGTTGTCTCACCCTGATCACTGCTCAGCAGTCTGGTCAAATAAAAGACATCTACGCTTGTAGCCCAGAATAAAGCTGCAGACTGTCCAGTCCATCAGGTGTAGGGTGGAGTCCAGAGAGAACTCACACCAGTCTGTCATGGAGGACAGGTTAACATGGAGTCTAATCAAACACTGATAAATGATGTTAGAGACCACCAGGGTCAGACCAGCAGCAGGTTAGTGGAGGTTCTGTACATCTGTGGTGTTTACAGCATCATGATGATTGAGGCAGTCAGTAAGGGAAGGTAAAACATTAACAGTAACCTGACTGTTGATCGACAGGTGAACAACCATGAAGGAATGAGGGCTGCTGTCATCTTCGCTTCTTTCTGTCTTTACATGGAATGAAGATGTTTTTCTTTTGACTTTTCCGTGTGTTACATGTTTGTGTAGGTTGTTGTGTGGACACCAGGGAGAGTAGTTGTGACCCTGATGGCAGCTAATGTGGATCTGAATGAATAAACAATGAATGAAGAATAAAGAGCAGCCACAGGGGGGTGGCTTCAGGGCTCTGGGAGGATGCACCAACGTCTTTGCTGCTCCTTCTTTAAAAATGGTTTTGGTGAGCTGAGGGTTAGGTTGGCTTCAGGCTGAAACATATTCAGTGTCAACTGTGTAAGGAACACTTGTCCTTTAGTGACATCACTGTTTTGTAGTGATGTCATGTCATATGATGGACTCACTCGCTGTCCTCGTTGCTCTCGGTGTGTCTGTCATCCTGTCCTGCAGCAGGTGGAGAAAGGTAACTACGACTCTTCAGGAAACTCAACACCAGGATGTCCAAGATGTCCCTGTGAGGCTTCTGTAGCAGCTCCTCCACCAGAGACAGAGACATCATACTGATCTGAGGACAGTGAGACACATTAGTGGTTTGTAATTCATCATGAATCCGTAACAACTGATTGTTTGTACAGGCGGTGTTCCTCAGAGTTTGATATAGGACCACTTTTATCATCATCGTCTTCATCACACCCAACAGACAAATACTGAAAAATACTTCATGTAAGCTAAAATGCTGTTGAAGTGAATTTACTTATTGGGTGTGAATGCAAAGCATTCACAACCATATGTTCTTCTACAAAAGTCTAATTCTTTATTTTTATTATTTTTCTTCCGTCAAAAATTTCAAACCTTAACTACTTCCACATACTTCAACGTATTCACATCATTCAAACTTCATTAGACTCAGAAAATTCGGGAATGGTGCGAATCTATTCAGATTTTTCATATCTTTCATAAATTCCAAGATATTCCCACTTTTAGTAGAAAAATACCCCATTCATTCCTATGGGAAAAAGTTCAAAATCTTCATACTTTTCAAAGATTCACTAATCCTTCATACTTTCAGCTAGAAAGAAAATTCAAAGTTCCAGACAAGTTTAAACTTTTCAAAAAACATTGAACTAATTCAGTATCATTCATAATTTTCACTAAAAACTTCCTCAAACTTCATTAAGTTTCAGGATTTCATCCATTCCTAGAGTGAGAGCTGGGGTCTGCTAGAGTGGAGAGAGGACCATTCGGCCACAATTTTGACTACAGCCATGAAAAGTACTGACAAGGTAGGAAAAGTTGTCGTGGTTTGATTAAATGTACCTACATAAGTGTAGCACCTACGGTTTGGGCTTAGCAACTGCCTGCATGCTAATTACCTGCAGCTGTGTGAGACTTGCTGACTCACTGAGAGACAGAAACTGTCAAAAAGCAGCCCTGTGAAAGGTGCTGTGAATGCCAGACCATAGGTCCTATCGGTGAAATGACCGGACCGTGAGCATCCTCAGACCCAGCTGAACGCATTGATGTGCTTTTTGTGTGGATTAAGTGAAAATATGACAGAGTTATCACAGTTTACGTTTTTGATCATCTCAGAGTTTTGGCAGACTGTGAGACAAGATTTAATATGGGCACAGATGGGGCAGTTTGAGGTTACTCTTGGTGTTTAAGCTGAAATGATAACAGTTGATAACATTCATGTTTGCATGTTAGATAGCATACTAATATGTTAGCATGCTAGCAAACATGCTAACTTAAGCTAAAATGATAACGGTAATTCATGTTGGCATGTTAGATAAACTAATATGTTAGCTAGCATGCTAACATGTTAGCTACTATGCTAACATGCTAAATTAAGCTTAAATGATAACGGTAATTAATGTTGGCATGTTAGATAGCAAACTAATATGTTAGCTAGCAGCTAGCTAGCAATCTGCCCCAAACTTCACATGATACATCAGAGTCCCAGCCTGAACACATCCACATGGCAATAGTCAGTTACATTGAAAGCACCACCCACTGGCAATAGGAAGTAAGTCTAGTTTGAAACTCATCACATGATTTACACATTTTTAAATCCAATTCATACTATTTAGAGCCTGTCTCACTTTTCCACTTATTCAAAGTATTTCAACAAACTTTAAGATATTAGTCATCATTCATACAATTGTGTTATTCAAATTTTACAAGCAGCATTGCTGTATATTGTCAGCTTTTTGGTAAACTTTCAATTTTCACCATTATTCATATTTCATTAACTTTCCATAATCTTCATGCTTCATTAGTTTTTCATATTTTTCAGACTTCAATCAAATATATGTTCTAGGTTAGGGTTAGGGTTACACAAGATATATCAAAAATATCAGAAATATCAATACCATATACCAGAGTGGCAAGACAATAACAATTTACATGACAAAATTCACTTAGTATATTCAGTAGATAATTTTAAGAATATTGCATAGTAAATTGACATAAATGTAACTGGACACTGTAAATGGACATATGGTTCTGTATTTAAATATATTGCACTAAGGGAATTTTTGCATGGTATTATTGCACAGTAGGATGGAGGGTGGGGAGAGGAGATGGGGTGGTGTGTATTTGTGTGCGTGTGTTGTGTGTGAGTGTGAGTGTGTGCGCCAGGGGGTTGACAGTGAGTGTTTGAGTTCAGGATGGTAATGGCTTTGGGGAAGAAGCTGTTCTTGAGTCTGTTTGTTCTTGTTTTCATACACCTGTAGCGTCTGCCAGAGGGCAGCAGGTCAACAGGTGGAACCAAGGGTGAGATCTGTCCTTCATGATGGTAACTGCTCTACTGAGGCAGCGGGAGTTGTAGATGTCTTTCAGGGAGGGGAGAGGGCAACCAATGTTTTTTTGCGTTGGGTTTGTGATTCTCATTTATTTGACAAGGGACAATGTAGGGGAGGGGATATTATTATTGGGGCGGCTGTGGCTCAGGGGGTAGAGCGGTCGTTCACGGAACAAAAGGTCGGTGGTTCGATCCTCAGCCCCTGCAAGTCCACAAGTTGAAGTATCCTTGAGCAAGATACTGAACCCCAATTTGCTCCCCGGGCGCCGCGTGTAGTGGCAGCCCACTGCTCCTCAGGGATGGGTCAAATGCAGAGAAAGAATTTCCCCATGTGGGACTAATAAAGGTATCATTATTATTATTATTATTATTATTATTAACCAAGCTGCAACAAGATGGCAGTGACCTGTGTTGTGTCTTACATAGTTGGTCTGCACAATCCCTGAGCAGTCTGGCGGTGATGCCGTCCGGACCTGCAGCCTTCCTTGGTCGATCCTCCTGAATTCCCTCCTCATCTGATTTATTGTTATGGAGAGAGTGGGGTTGGCAGTGGGGGGTGGCTCCGGTTGGTGGTTGCAGGGGGAGGGGAGGTTGGGGATGGAGGTGGTAAGGCTGCAGCTGAGGTGTTAGGTAGCCAGAGAGGGTCTGGCTGGGACACACTGGGACACAGCTGGTCCGTACTCTGGTGAGTGGGGGAGGGAGATGAATCAAATCGATTAAGGAATTGATTTAATTCATTTGCCCAACCTTGATCACCAGATTCTGGACCTCTTCTGCTGCTCCTGTTATGACCCGAGATCACTTTCAGTCCTCTCCAGACCTCTCTCGCATTGTTCTGCTGCAGTCGCTCCTCCATCTTCCTCCTGTATGAATTCCTCCCCTCTCTGATCTTCTTTTTGAGGTCTTTTTGGATCCAATAGTAGCGTCTCTCAGCGCAGTTCAATAGTAACACAAATGTATAAACACACTGTAAATCCTGTGTACTCACGGTACCGAGGACCAATCAGTCAGTCAGTCAGTCAAGCTGGGTTGCAGCATTAACCGTTTATCTCCGCCAGACCCACAACTCCTGGAGAACTCCGACAGGAAAATTAATCCAGTGGGAATATTCTTGTCCTGAACGGACTCCAGCGGGGACACTTCTGCCGACCCGAGTGGTCGCAAATGCGGACTTAGCAACGCGGTTTGATGCCGAGGTAAGCGGAGGTCTCTCCTGCACTGATCATCTCTCCTTCTTTCCCAGGTGGTACTCGTTCATAGTAATCATTTCTTCCGGGGTTTTGTGAGCTGGTGATTGGATAATGGGAAGGATGTGGGTGTGAACGGTGGAAAATGTGAATGATTCTCTGACAGGTGGGCGGTGATGTGAGGTGGTTCTGGCGGTCGCTACACAGTAACCAGTGAATCAACTCAGCAGCAGCTGTTTAACCCAGTATGACATCATATATGGACTAGGGATTGGATATCAAGCAAAAATATCAATTGGTAATTGCTTGACACTAACAGAGGACTAATTGGCCCAATTCAAATGTCCGGACTTCACCGCACTTGCAGACTCGCGGACTTTGCGGCGCGTTCCCGGGAAGTCTAAGAGTGCTGAGGGCTATATACACAATTCATCCAGTCCACAAGGGACCTCAAGCAGACTTTCTAAAGACTTCCTGAGAGTCCGCTTGAGGTGCAGACTTCACTGATTTAATTACCCACAATTCATTCATTGTAGTTTTTCCACTTGCCGAACAAAAAAACAAAAAAAAATTATTATGAATGTGTAAAACAATTACTCTACTATAACATTGCTTGAATCATGTAGGCCAGAAATGATATTCAACCACATCATGACACAGAAATACTGTATGTAGAAGTACAGAACATAGAGGTAAGCAAAATGCATTTTATTACTGTAGTCCTTAAATGATAGCCTATAAAAGCTGTGCAATGTCATGCCAACATAGGCTATGAAAAATGGCGGACAAACGACAGAAGAAGGTCTTCCGGTGTAAGAAATACCCGATTTATTTAGCCATAGTCTGGGGCTTATCTACAAACATTTCCATGGAAACATGTGAAACAGACTTGAGGACTGTCTGTCAGCGGCTTTATTTATGCCCTGCAGTCTCTCGCCCTCGCAGACTTGATGTGATGACGTTGAACACGTCACAGTACGTACGACTGAAGTCCGTGAGGGCTCAGTCCACAGTCCAGAGGGTGGACATTTGGATTGGGCCATTGACTGCCTTGTGGTCATAGTGCGTTCTTCTTCTTTTGTTGCAAACAGCCTGTAGGTGTTCTAACGCCACCCTCTGGCAGTAATACTGCATTGCTACCAGGCGCAGGGAAAAACAAGGGGAAAATATTTTATATGACAAAAACTACACAATACGTGTATACTAATGGATTTTTTAAAATTAATTACTGACAATTCAAATATTGGAGAATCAATGCCTAATGCTTTTTTTATTTTATTTTATATACTGTTACTGTCCCCCATATAGGCATTCTTTGTCTGCAACCGCCATGTTTGACCCATGACCTGTTACTGTGTTTGACTCTCAGCTGATGAATGATAAAGATTTACGAAGACTTAGATGATGTCACATTGACGCTCACATAGGATGATGTGGACAATAACGAGTCCACTGAGAATCTCCCTTTGGTTTTTAATCAGTTGTTCCATCCTTATAGACTTCTTCATGGACTCTTCTCTTTGGTACGACTGTAGTCTTTCACCAACATGTTGATGTAGGAATTTACAACTTCTGGTGCAAAGACAGAAGTTACCGCGTTTTCTGAATGTACTGGTTTTCATAATGTGGGACGATACCTGACTGGTATGTTGTACTGACACATACAGGTATACCGGTTTTATCACGGACCAATGGTACTGAGAAAGGCAGAGATCAGTAGTCATAGTGAGTCCTCGTTGACGTTGTTCAGCGTCCAGAAGTTAACAGAGGCTACGGTAAAGATGTCCTCTAAAAACGGGTGTTAATAATGTGTTTCCTAATCAGTCTGGGATCTTCTGCAGACGTGGATCACGCCGCAACAGCTGCATGGAGTCATTTTATATTTTCAAACTAGTCTCCATCTTCTTCAGGTGTTTAGGAGAACACTGCAACACTGTTTTACTGAGAAGCTCCAGAATTGATTGAGGAGTAAGAAACTTCACCTGACTTTCCATCAGTGGACCTCATCTACACACAGGCAGTGTTTTAGTCCCTGCAGGGCTCCTGTAGCTGGACTCACCTGGTCAGAGATGTGGTCGCAGCGCTGCAGCAGCAGGTGTGTTAGTGTGTGTGTCTTCAGTAGGAATTGAACCAGCCGGTCCAGCAGGAAGGAGGACCGGACCAGTCTGACCACAGCACAAAGGAGGGAAGTGGAGACCAGGATCACCTGCTCACACCTGAACCACACAGACACACCTGGACATTAGCAGGGCTCTTACACAGTGGATCCAGTTAAACCAGTTCAGACTGGTTTGTAGACTCACGTGTGTTGCAGGTGAGGCTGAACTAAATCCAACAACCACAGCTGGTGAACACAGTCAGCTAGCTTCACAGCTAACACCTGTAAACAGACAGCGGAGATATTAAGTAGTAGGATTACTAGTATTGTGAATAGTATAACCTCAGGCAGTGTGCGGTGTGTGTACCTCAGGTGCTTCTCTCATCAGGTGGTCCAGGAAGTCCAACCAGGAGAAAAAGTTGGTCATGTGATCACAATCAGGGGACTCTAATGTGAGATCAGAACTGCAGCGCGAGAACTGAGAACTGTAAACACAGAGAAATACAGCAGTACTACTGTTATCATCCTTTGAGGTGAATGAGTTAGCATGCTAACTGTAACATAAATTGAAAGGGTTATCATACTAACTTTAATCTGAGCTGAAGGGGTTAGTATGCTAACTGTAACATGAGCTGGGGGGGTTAGCATACTAAATTTAATCTGGGCTGAAGGGGTTAGCATGCTAACTTTAACCTGAGGTGAATTAGTTAGCATACGAACTTTAATCTGAGTTGAAGGGGTTAGCATGCTAACTTTAATCTGAGTTGAAGGAGTTAGCATGCTAACTTTAATCTGAGTTGAAGGAGTTAGCATGCTAACTTTAATCTGAGTTGAAGGAGTTAGCATGCTAACTTTAATCTGAGTTGAAGGGGTTAGCATGCTAACTTTAACCTGAGTTGAAGGGGTTAGCATGCTAACTTTAACCTGAGTTGAAGGGGTTAGCATGCTAACTTTAACCTGAGTTGAAGGGGTTAGCATGCTAACTTTAACCTGAGTTGAAGGGGATAGAATGACATGTTTACCTCCAGGGCATGTGATTCCAGCTCTGGACCTCTCCAGGATCCAGGCTCTCCACAGGCAGTAGGGAGTAGAGCTGTAGCAGCCTCCCAGCCAGCAGCTCTCCCAGCTGAGTGTGATCACAGAGAATCTCCCCTGAACCTCCAGAGTTGAGTGAGGACAGCAGCAGTAGGCTCTGGTAGGCCTTCACACACACCGACGCCCTCTGTGGACACACAGCCGCCATTTTGAAGGAGGGGTCATCAAGCACTGGTCACACCGGTATGAGTCGTACCGGTCTGGTCACACCGGTATGAGTCGTACCGGTCTGGTCACAGAAATATGACACATTAATTATAAATGATTTGGTCCAAATTAAATGCGTTGATTAAAGTTTTGATGTTTTATATTTACAGATCAATAAAGTTGTCTTCTTATAACCACTGATTCTATCACCTTATTGATTTTATATTGCTTCAGTTATTGATGATGATGATGTTCCAGCGGAGAACATTCTGTGATCAATTTTCCCAATGACTTCATCAGTACATAGATTACAATAGACTGATAAAGTATCTATCGACATCCTTTCCATTAAATGATGAGTTGTGATTGGATAACTGATAAATAACCGTGGCTCAGGTATGATGGCGTCACTAAACTGGGAGCTGTACTGGTTAGTCAAAGGTAACTAGTTCACTAACCTGACTTTTGATGAGCAGCAGCAGAGCCGACAGCAGACTGGACTCTGATTGGATGGGGCTACAGCTAGATGAATCTGATTGGCTGGAGGGCAATGGTGGTTCTATCGTGTGATTGGAGGCTTGTATATCGAGCTGTGATTGGTCGGATGCAGGTGTTCTGGCTGCTGGTTGGTCCTGAATCTGAAAACATTGACAGTGATGGACATTTTCCTTCAGGAAGTCACACAAACACTCACTGGAGAATCAATAACGGCCTTAATATCAATAAAATCTGATCAATAACCATCAGTATCAGCATCATCACTGGGCTCCGACAGGTTGGTTTAGTTAGTGAATCCTGGCCTGGTAGAGAACCTGAGATCGTCTTCAGGTAACACGTGGTCACCTAATCAAACACTCGGTTCTAACTGAGCGTTTTTACTCTTATTGATAAAGTGAAAATTGATTATTCCAGTTCTGCTGCTAGAATATCCAGCAGATCATTGAAGATGAGGTAATCACAGCCTGCTGTCTGTCCACATCCACATGAACAGTCTGCTTCAGGAGGCTTTACTCAGATATTTACCCACAATTCACTAAGAAAAGGAGGTGGGGTCATAGTTTTTTCTCTCAACTGAAATCCAGTCATCTGAAGACGATGCCCCCCGACCCCCCAAAACATCCTCCTGCATCAGGATCTGACAGATCCTCCACTCCTCTGGTCAGACTATAGTTGGTACTGGTCTGGATATCTACTATGGAAAGGTGACCAACACTAAAATCATCTTTACATGGAATCCTCAAAAAATAAGATTTGTAGATTAATCTAAATATTAAATATAAAAATACGTATCATGATCAATATATGTGTAAAGTTTGATTCAGTTAGAATGTATAGTTGGTGAGATGTTCTAGACAAGATGTCACCCATCAGAGTCACCTAAAACATGTTTCCATGGAAACCACACCAACTAGCATGAAATCATCTGGATCCTCTACCGGGTGTGAAAAAGTCAAAAACAAGTAAATAAAATGCTTCAAATTCCCAAAATACCAAAAGGCCCGTCTACAGTCCAAGAAGACGTTCATTGAGTTTGGTGAAAACAGAGTCAACAGGTTGGGAGTTCTAGGGTTAATAATAATAATAATAATATAATAACAATAATAATAAAAATTAATAATAATAATAATAACCATAATAATAATAACAATAACAGTAGTAATAATATAATAATAATAATAATAACAACAACAATAGTAATACTAATAAAATAATAATAATAGCAATAATAATCATAACAATAATCATAACAGTGGTAGCAGAGGCTAACTATGGAGTCTGACATCAGTGAATCAATGTCTGAGACAAACCTGCAGTTGAACCTAACCCAGGGTTAGCAGGGTGATCGTATCGGAACACTAGCTGAAGCCTGGAGGAGAGGGGCAGCGACTTGGCCAATCCTGCTGATCTGCCAACTGAAGAGTGTCGAGGTTTAAGGTCAAAACACTCGTTGAAGGTTGGTGACCTCCTGATGACCTCCTCTCCGGGCCAAGCAACCAAAATTGGCAGTGCCAAAAAATATACTCAGAATGTGTAAAACAATGGCTTTGTTAAAACAGAACCTGAATCCTTCAGGCCACCTCACCATGACAGAAACAGAAACTACAGCGTTTATGTTATGAGGAAAATGGTTGCTGTGTGAAAGTGGCCTAAAACATAATGGATTTTACTACTGTGGCCTTGAGGCCTGCCTGTCAGCTGTTTATACAGACATGCACTCTCACATCCAATCAGACTTGGCGTGATGACGGCGAACACGTCACAGTGGTGAACATCTGGTTACCTCTAAGACATATCTGAGCGTGAGCGGATCCCGTTTGACTGTGGCGCAGATGACCAATAGGAACTGAGCTGCCTCTTTCTCAGTCTGGAAACCAGGAAGTGCACAGAGACGAATCAGTTTCTGAGGGCAGAGCAGAGATGATGTCAGTGATGTCATCGGCACAATCATAGTGAGGTCACATGACTAACAGTCAGTGTCTTAATTAAAGGTATACTCCCACTCAACTAACAGCCTAGGTGTACAAAATGCATTCGATCCAAAATACGACATATCAATTAATAAATATTTTATTATTTGGTCAAGTTTCAATGTATAATTCAAATAAAAACATGCCTAATGAAAGGGAATTCCATTGGTTAGGTTTGTTTTGGATTTCCTACTTGGCAGCCATTTCCCTGCAGCTTCCCGTCACTTAAGCGCAAGCCAGCCATGTGTCCAGATTTCGGTTTCAGTATCTCCTATCAATCCTTCTGCTCTCCAGCATTTACCAGTTTTGCTCTCCGTTTCTTTTGTTCAGATACTCGATGCCTTTTCCTCGCACTATCTGTTATTTTAGGTCATCCACACTTTCTCTTCTCCATGTTCTCGCAGATGTGAAACTTCCACGCATGCGCATGGGGCCTTACATGGCCTGGAAATCTGGGGAAGCCCTTGAGGAAGACGTGACGTCACCAAATTTCAAAATGTCTCTTTGTTTATTTCATATTTTTCAGCCTTCATTGGCTTAAAATTGTAATTGTTCTCTGTATTCCGCAGTGCTAAAAATATATCAGGCTGTAGAACTGCATTCGTCATACTGAATAAAATGATCGTAGTTATTTTAAAAATTCTTAACACGCCTTGAGCAGGAAAATACTGAGTGGGAGTATACCTTTAAACAAGCATCAGTTTGAGTTGATGATTGTAAGTGTGTTCATAACCTCTTTATTTACGTGTCTATAACCTGTATATTTACCTGTTTAAAACCTTATTTAACTGTTTATAACCCATTTATTAACCTGATTGAAACCTCTTTACTAACCTGTTTAAAGCCTCCTTATTAACCTGTTTATAACCTGTTTATTAATAACAGTCTTTGTAAAACTGTTCATTAGTTACACTTAACTTCATTTTAAGTGTTTTTTGCAGATGCTATAAAACAGTTGTATGTTTTGATGGGATATTCGGGATCTGATATTTGGTCGTTGTAACTGTACATATGTTGTCAACATGACAACAGGTGTGAAACGTTTACCTGGACAGGTCTGTAGATGTTGACCAGGTGAAGGAGAGGCTTCTGCATCTGAGACAACAACTTGGAAAAGAAGACCAGGACCTGCTGCATCATACCTGGAGGATACTGAGGAGGAGCCAGAGGAGCAGAGGAGGGGTTAAACATGAGCGTAAAATCAAGACAGTAGAATTATCTTCTCTCAGCATCTATTATTGTTACCTGAGCCTTCCCCAGAGTACACAGAGTCTCCAAGAGTTTGTGCTGCAGTAGATACTCAAGACATGATCCCATCTCTTCCACACCCTGTTTATCAATACATCAATATACCTGTCAATTCATCCATCAATATACCAACACACGCACACACACACACACACACATATATATGTGTGTGTCTATGTATATATATATATGTGTGTGTGTGTTGATATGTGTGTGTATATGTATATATATATATGTGTGTTGATATGTGTGTGTATATGTGTGCCGTACCTGCTGTTTCTCCTGGTACACGAGGATGTCCAACATCTGTCTGAGGTGCCACGGGATGTCTGTCTGTCTGACTGGACGACTGTCATCTACACACAAAAAGCAGGTGAATCTGATTGGCTGGTCACATGCTAACCACGCTAACAGCTGACAGACTGCTGGTTAAAGCTCCTCACCTGTTGTCTCCACATAATAATTAGTTATTGATTTCCAATGATCAATGAACGAGTCCAACAGATCCACCGTAGGTTCCCTCTGACAGACAGGCAGGTAGACAGACAGGTAAGAGGAGGAGACCACCAGGCTAACATTAGCTAACGTTAGCTGCTTCAGGTCACGTGACTCTTACTACAGTTTGTCTAGTGGACTGAGTTTCAGTGTCAGACAGACAGTAACAGACAGACAGACAGGTAGACAGACGGTAATAGACAGAGACAGTAACAGACAGACAGTAACAGACAGACAGGTAGACAGACAGTAACAGACAGACAGATAGTAACAGACAGACAGATAGTAACAGGCAGAGAGACAGTAACAGACAGACAGGTAGATAGACAGTAACAGACAGACAGACTGTCTCTCTATACTCCGCCTTCACTGTCTTTAACTTTATTTAAGTTTGAAATTAGCTACCAGAAGTTAACTGAGCTAACTCTCTGCTGACTCACCGTCTCCAGTGCGTTCATCAGCAGACTGGTTAGCTTACTGAACGTCTCCATTCTCCCGCCAACACTGTGCGACACCGACCGTCGTTTAACACGGTTAAACCCGGTTTCACCTGTTTACCGGCACCGGCACATGTTGACAGTCAAAGTAACAGCTGACCGCCAGCCTCAAGCTAAAACTAGGACACTATAAACTTCCGGAGTGAATTTTCAAAATAAACCAACTCAAACCGAGTGGATTTGACCACTCCCAGGAAGGGGATTTCAAAATAGATGGTTCGTAAACAATGACGTGCCTTTTGTTTTTTTACGATGATTTATTTTAAATAACTTAAATATCAGGGCAGTTAAAAGTTTTCTTCCTCAAACGAAACATATCAAAAGACATTAACACGAGATAAAACTAAATCATCTATCTATCTATCTATAATGTATATTGATCTGTCTACAGGTACCAGTTTTTATGATGTAATGATTGGATGATTTTTGCTGGTTTTGGGTTCATGGTTTGGGTAAAATATTAAATATTAAAACGATTAAATATTAAAAATATTAAATATTATTTCATCTTTCTCTGACGTCTCCTGGATTTTGCTATTACTCCATCATTGAAGGTTTCTCCACCTTCCAAATCCCTCTGATTATACATTCAGTTTTTGATGAAGTCACTTCTAACAATGGTGAATTTGTGGACTGATAATGACAGATTGATCGTTAACGACTTTGCTCCAAATCTTTGACTGTTAATGAAATAATGTTTCCTGGTGAAATAAATTAAATAAAATGTTAAGAGACCACAGAAACATGAGAAGCTCTTTCTGACCTGTTTAATGTATGTGTGCTCATGTTTTTATGATAACTGCAGTTCAAACCTCCACCAAGGCAGACCAGGTTCCCATGATAGGTTGACCCTCATCATGTGATCCTGGACCATGAAAACCTGCCCCTAGAATCTGGATCACATTGGTATCATTATTAGTTTGATAGTTATTCTATAAATGTAAACATTCTGGATCACCAGATCCAGAATATGACTTGGATCCAGATAAGACTCTGATGTGTTGTAGATCTTATGATGTTGTCATCGTGTCATTTTTGTCCAATCATTGTAGACATTATCCATGAAGTTAAAGATAAACTCTGGTAATTGTCCCACGATGGTAAAGAATCCTTTAAAGACATTCAGGATCCAGATGATGTACTGTACCCTACCTCTACAGAACATTGATCAGAACCTGTTCAGGACGTTTTCAGTGATCCTGCTGACAGACTGGTGAAAACAGATCCTGATTGGTGGAGATAACAGATATTTATTGGACAATAATAGAGTTTACTATGATGATGATGATGATGATGATTAGTCTGCCTGCAGTGGATCTACTTGTACTTCAGGCTCGTCGTGAACCAGCTGGGTGTGACCAGTCGGAGTGTTGGACAGGTAGAGTTACCTGATGCCCCTGATGCCCCTGATGCCCCTCCCCCACAGTCCCCACTAGTGAAGCTCAGTCTTCCTCCAGCAGCGTCCAACAGACATCGACGGTGAGTCTCTACCTTAAACCTTTGATGTTTATCTGTCAACTAATTAAACTAGTTATGAATCTTCATATCTTCATCTTCATCCTCACAGTCGGTCGTCTAAACCAATAGATGACAGAGGAACTTTATTTATGCCTGAAACATTTACACTGCAACAAGGAAAAACAAGTAAATAAACACATGAAGGCTCCAATGTGTTTATTTACGTGTTTGTTTGAGGCTGAAGTTAGGCAAAGATTCATGACACATTCGCTGTCTGTGGGGATTTTCATTGTTTCCTCGTGTGTTTGTTACATCTTTAGTCTGTTTAAACTGTCTCACTCACCGGGCGTGTCACTTCCTCTTCTCTCAGCCACACCAAAGATGTTTTGTGTTGGAGAAGATGAGTCACTCTGTGGAAACACTCACCGTAGAAACATTTAACTGTTTCCTCTACAAACTGTAAATCATAAAACATGCGAGCCTGAGCGTCTGTGAACACGTCAGAAATCAGGTTCTTTGTCAGAAGATTTAAACTGTCTGATAGTTTTTCAAATACACCATCGACAGCGCAGGTTGAGCCATATTTGGTTGAAATGGTCACATGACCCATCAGAAAACCTGCAGCTACAGTCGCATTGTTGTATGTGGCCACACCCGTCAGTGACATCATGATAGTCAAGTGTTGTTACTTCGCTCCTACAGGATACATCATGGTGTTTGATAACGAGGTTCCGAGGGCGGGGCTTCAGGTGTGGCGGGTGGAGAAGATGGAGCTGGTTCCTGTTCCTGAGACTCTGTATGGAGGGTTCTACAACGGAGATGCTTACCTGGTTCTCCATACCACCGAGAACCGCAGCAGAAAGCTGCAGCATGACCTGCACTACTGGATAGGTACTGCAGTACACCATGTACATGTGCTGAGTATATACAACCCTGAAGGACTCCACTTATACTTCGTAGTAGCAGTACCTAGTAATAGTAGTTGTTGCAGTTGGTGGTAACCTAAAAAGCGGATTGTGATTTGGCTCTATTCTGATCTGTGATTGGCTGGTTGTCCTACAGGTGCAGACTGCTCTCAGGATGAGAGCACAGCGGCAGCCATCTTTACAGTGCAAATGGATGATTTCCTGCAGGGGGCACCGGTCCAGTACCGAGAGGTCCAGGGCCATGAATCCAGTACCTTCATCGGGTACTTCAAAACTGGACTCAAGTACTTGGTAACTACCTGTACCACTACTGTACCACCTGTCTTCCATCTGGCCTGTTTTGCTATTTACTCCACTTTTAACTCTTTTTGTAAGAGTACAGTAATTACTTGCAGTACTGAGAGTAATACTCTACTGCAGCAAAGATCATTTCTTGTGTTTAGATCCTCTCTTCAGAAAGAAGCATCACTCTGATTCATGTTCAGTTAAGATAGAATCTGTCTTCAGCACTCATGACATCATTTCCTCTCACACAGAAAGGGGGCATGGCCTCAGGGTTCCAACATGTGCTGACCAATGACGTGGAGGTTCAGCGGCTACTGCAGGTCAGAGGTCGACATGTTGTCAGGGCAACAGAGGTTCCTGTCAGCTGGGAGAGTTTCAACCAGGGAGACACTTTTATACTGGACCTGGGAGAGGTGAGATGTATGGGATGAGACAGGTGCAGGGGTGAGGCAGGTGGATGGGTGAGACAAAGGGAGGGGTGAGACAGGGAGAGGGGTGAGACAGAGGGTGGGGTGAGACAGGGAGGGGTGAAACAGAGGGAGGGGTGAGACAGGTGTATGGGATGAGACAGGTGCAGGGGTGAGGCAGGTCGATGGGTGAGACAGAGGGAGGGGTGAGACAGGGGGGAGGATGAGACACGTTGAGAGGTGAGACACTTCTGAACCCGTCTCTCTTTACAGGTAATCATCCAGTGGTCTGGTTCCCATAGCAACCACTTTGAGAGGCTGAAGGCCACCATGGTGAGTGATGACACCATTTAAATTTTCACCATTATTCAGTGACATCACATGACTCACTGACTGACCGATATACAGGTGTCTAAAGGTATCCGTGACAACGAGCGGTGTGGGCGGGCCAAGCTGCTGTTCTATAATGAGGGGGCAGAGCCAGAAAGGATGCTGGAGGTCAGCAAAGCATGTCACATGACCGCAGAATGACTTCTGACCTCCGAGCACCGACCTCTGACCTCTATGTTCAGGTTCTTGGGGAGAAGCCGGATCTTCCTGAAGCTCACACTGATGACGCCAAGATGGATGCTTCACATCGGAAAGAGGCTCAACTCTACAAGGTAAGACAATGATGGCAATATTTTCTCACCTGGATGATGGATCCATCCAATCAGCTTGTTGCTTGTAGTCATGATGTCATAACATCAAAAACAAAAAGAAGGCTCTGACGGTTCACTAGAAGCCTTTAATTGTGAAGTAACAGCAGGAAGTGTTCACCTGTCTGTCTGTCTGTTAGGTGTCCAATGCAGATGGTGACATAGAGGTTACCATGGTAGCAGACCAGAGTCCATTCTCCCAGGATGCTTTGCAGTCTGGAGAGTGTTTCATCCTCGACAATGGAGCCAACGGAAACATCTATGTCTGGAAAGGTTTGAATGTTTTTAAAACCAAACAAGTCTGAGATCTGTTCAGACCGGACTGAGACCAGACTGAAACCTGGTCAGACTGGGTTTTGTTGAAGAACTTGGTTCTGATGTTTCGCTGCAGGTAAGGATGCGAACACTGACGAACGTCAGGCTGTACTGAAGACCTCAGAGTATTTCCTGCACAAGATGAACTACCCGTCACACACACAGGTAAACACAGGTGTTACATCTCACCTGTCACTGCTCAAACTCACCTGAAGTGTAACCTGAGAGATCACATGACCAAAGCTGTCTGTGAATATCTGTGATCGGCACAGACAAACCTCCCTGTCATCACCTGTCTACACTGTCCCCCTCAGGTTCAGGTCCTCCCTCAGTATGGGGAGACTCCTCTCTTCAAACAGTTCTTTAAGGACTGGCAGGACCCTGATGACACTGTTGGCATGGGAAGGGCCTATGTATCCAATCAGATAGCAAAGATAGAGAAGGTAAACCAATCAGGACATTTTGTCTCAGACTGTTCAGAGACCAGCTCTACCTCTGGAAACTCACTCTTCTCATTGGACAGGTTCCATTTGACGTATCGAAGCTCCATCAATCGGAAGCCATGGCAGCGCAGCACGGGATGGTGGACCAAGGAGATGGACAGAAACAGGTGAGGGTGGGACCTGACCAGTTTTGCAAATCATGACTCTGCTGATCAGAGGAAACAGACCTAAGAAACAGTAGCTAAGAATCATGGGAGATGTAATTCTACCCATCTCTCTCTCTCTACCTGTCTGTCTTTAGATATGGCGTCTTGAGGGATCAGACAAAGTGTCTGTTGATCCATCCCTGATTGGTCAGTTTTATGGAGGAGACAGTTACATCATCCTGTACGAGTATCAACACAACAACAGACGAGGTCACATCATCTACATATGGTGAGACGTCTCTCACACACACAGTATAAAATACTCATTACGCTGCAGTACTTCAAACACATCTGAACCATTAACTCCTGTTTGTACTGGAGCTATTAAAAACCAAACCTTTACTGTCTTCAGGCAGGGGGCGGAGTCTAGCCAGGATGAGGTTGGAGCATCGGCCATTTTGGCTTGCCGGCTGGATGATGAACTGGGAGGGTGTGCCGCACAGGTGCAGTAAACTGGGAACTTTGGACCAGATCCATTGATCCACAAGACACTGAGGATGATGATTTTGTCTGCAGGTGCGTGTTCTTCAGGGAAAAGAGCCGGCCCACCTCATGAGCCTGTTTGGGGGCCAACCAATGGTGATTTACAAGGGCGGGACTTCCAGAGAGGGCGGCCAATCAGAGGTGGCAGATACACGCCTGTTCCAGGTTCGAGCCAACCCAGTGGGACAGTGCAGAGCTGTAGAGGTGAGTCAACCAGACTCACAGACGGAGTTACAGATCCCAAAATTAATCCAGTATGACCAGTTTAAGCTGTCTGCCCTCTTCAGGTGGATCCGTCCTCCTCCAGTCTGAACTCCAGCGATGTCTTTCTCCTGCTGTCGTCCTCTGGATCCTGGATGTGGAGAGGGAGGAACAGCAACTCGGGTGAAACCCGCGGAGCTGAGGACCTGGCTGGACTCCTGCAGGTGGACCCTACACCACTGGAGGAGGGGGAGGAGGAAGGTGGGGTGGGGGATGGGAGGAAGATGTGGGGGAGGGCTGGTGCCAACACCATTAAATTGACCTGTGTGTGGTTACAGATGCATTCTGGGATACACTGGGAGGGCAGGAGGACTACTGTCACTCCCCCCGGCTGAAGAACAACATGGAGGCTCATCCTCCTCGCCTGTTTGCCTGCTCCAATAAGACTGGAACCTTCATGGTCTGTTTGCCGGCCTGGTCACATGACTGTTAACACTCTGAACAATGTTTCTGATGATCAGTTATGTTTGGGTTAGGCAATGTTCACTTTTGAACCGGTACTGTTGCTCAGCGGAACCTTTTTCAGGACTTTACTCTGTAGTAACTAAAATATATTTTCAGTCATGAAATGTTGTAACACTGCTGATGCTAATAGTTTCATGCTACATTTTCTCATTGGAAAAAATTCAGTTCTCTCCAACAATAACTTAACCAACTAGCTACTTAATTACATGATGATGTCATGAAGTTGTCGACACCTCACTTTCATGGAGGATTCAATTCTCTATGAAGGAACACAGCACTGGCAACAGACAGACGTGCCAAAAGCTGCAAATGTGTTAACATTAGCTGTAGATGCTGCAGACAACATGTTTTCTGTTATGTGAAGATAGGTTTGCTCATCACTACCAAAAGACGTAGCACACCATTCCTGATCAATCTGCACATTTTGATATATTTCTTGCGTATGTGCTAACAATGCTACAGGACTGCATAATCATTGAAAAGGTGTGTGTCCCCAGATGGAGGAGGTTCCGGGTGAGCTGACACAGGATGACCTTGCTCCTGATGATGTCATGATCTTGGATACCTGGGACCAGGTGAGTCTCCTATCATCACCATGGTAACGTGTCCCCCATCCTCTTGGTTTCCTCACTTCCTGTGTCCTCCTCTAGGTGTTTGTCTGGATCGGAAACGAAGCTCAGGAGGAGGAGAAGATGGAGGCAACATCAACAGGTAACAGTGGCCTGACAGTTAGCCTAGCCAGACAGTTAGCTTGCCAGAAAAAGGTGAGCTTTGTTGACTTAGCTTTTTGGAACTGAATCAGCTGGAAACGAGGCAGACTAACTGGAGTCAGACTGGACTACTTGGTAAACTGGTTTGTGGTCCAGGTGAGTCTGGACACTGACAGTGTTTTGTGTCCAGCTGTCAGGTACATTGAGAGCGACCCAGCTGAGAGAGAGCCTTCTACCCCCATCGTGACGGTCAAACAGGGATTTGAACTGCCCACCTTCACCGGCTGGTTCCTGGGCTGGAACCATGAGTACTGGACCATCGACCAGCTGGAGCAAGCCACCCAGTGACATCACTTCCCGTTAAAACATGTTAATGTGATAAAGTCTGAATTGATGTGAAGCATCCAAATGAGCTAACACTAATTTAGCAACAGTTTGATGATGCAATAGTTTATTGAGCAGCTCTTTATAAATACTGATGATAAATAACAATCAGAGGATCAATAACAGAAGATCAGACATGATGGCAGTGTGTGTTCACAAACCATTCATCACAAGTTAAACTGCTTTACAATAAAATTCTCTGAAACAACACTAACTAACGTCTAACGTCTGCCACATCAACCTTTGTTCCATGCTACGGAAGCCCACAGTCTTTGTGCTAAGCTAGGCTAACCCTTTCTGTAGACTGGACACAGACATGAGGCTGATCTGACTGCTCATAGCCAGGACAAAAGTGTTGGACTGTTCCTTTAAGACTCGAAGAATTACAAATAATTTCAGATCAACTTCCATCAGAAAAACTGTCGACGTGAAGCTTGTCAATAAAGTTTAACTTTTTCATCTAAACGGAAAAACCAGTGCAATATACAGCCACGGTCGACCAGCCGGACCAGTGCCATGTACAGGTAGCGTTGATCCAGGTCTCAACAGGAAGTACCAAAAGGAAACAGGATATGATGTCAGCCTTTATAAGATGTTCAAAAAGGAAACATGCAAAACAAAAGTGAGGGGTAACCTAGCAACAGGAGGTCAGAGGTCAGATCCATCTCTGTGGGAGGTGACAGTTGACAGACAGGTCTGTGGTAATAATGACAGCATTCATTGGTTGAATTTTTAAAGAGGCGTGGTAGCCTCGCCTCCTGCTGCCTCTCACACATTGGGCAGATAAGCCCTTCCCCGTCCCTTCAGTCAGAGCCAATCAGAGCTCAGCAGTTGCCGGAGTTACGGAACTCTCCGTTCTCGGTGATCTGCAGAGATGATGTGTTGCTAGGAGACAGGCCGTTCCTCTGTGATGTCACAGCGTAGCGTTCCTTCAGCTGAGTGAGCGCCGCCATCAGGCGACTGTTAGCTGCATCAAGACTCGCAATCCTCTTCTCCTGAGGAACAGGTAAACAGACATGTAAAAAGACAGGCAGGTAAACAGACATGTAAAAAGACAGGCAGGTAAACAGACAGACAGGTAAACAGACAGGCAGGTAAACAGACAGGCAGGTAAACAGACAGACAGGTAAACAGACATGTAAAAAGACAGGCAGGTAAACAGACAGACAGGTAAAAAGACAGACAGGTGAACAGACATGTAAAAAGACAGGCAGATAAACAGACAGACAGGTAAACAGACAGACAGGTAAACAGACATGTAAAAAGACAGGCAGGTAAACAGACAGACAGGTAAAAAGACAGACAGGTGAACAGACATGTAAAAAGACAGGCAGATAAACAGACAGACAGGTAAAAAGAAATGTAAAAAGACAGGTAGGTAAACAGACAGACAAGTAAACAGACAGGCAGGTAAACAGACAGACAGGTAAAAAGACAGGCAGGTAAACAGACAGACAAGTAAACAGACAGGTAAAAAGATGGGCAGGTAAAAAGACAATTAAACAGAAAGGTAAACAGACACAGGTAAAAAGACAGGTAAAAAAACAGACACAGGAGGTAAATAGACAGACAGGTAAACAAACAGACAGGTAGACACAGACAGACAGGTAGACACACAGACAGGTAGACATGCAGACAGATTGACACACAGACAGGCAGACATACAGAGAGGTAGACACAGACACGTAGACACATACAGATTGACACACACACAGGTAGACACAGACAGATTGACACACAGACAGGTAGACATACAGACAGGTAGACATACAGACAGGAAGACACAGACAGATTGACACGCAGACATACAGACAGGCAGACACACAGACAGGTAGACACACAGACAGGTAGACACACAGACAGGTAGACACACAGACAGGTAGACATACAGACAGGTAGACATACAGACAGATTGACACACAGACAGGTAGACACAGACAGATTGACACACAGACAGGTAGACACAGACAGATTGACACACAGACAGGTACCTGTGCCTCTATGATCTTCTGTTTGGAGTCAACCACTGCCTGCATGTCAGAGTGATCCTTCTTCAGCTCTTCTTCTACTGCCATCAACCTGCACAGGTCAGACAGACAGGTGTTCAGACAGACAGATGATCGGACAGACAGGTGGTCAGACAGACAGGTGGTCAGACCTGCTGATGATGCTATTCATCTGGAGGTCTTTGTCATCCTGCAGTCTCCTCAGTCGGCTCTCTGTGTCCTCCAGACGAACCTGAAACCAACACACTATGTATGACATGACTGCAGGTGACCCAGATGTGACATCAGTCCTCTGACAGAGATGTCAGGTCAGTTACACACCTGGTACTCCTGCAGCATACGCTGGTTCTGTTGGTCCTGGATCAGCAGTCGGGCTTCACACTCGTCCTGCCGCAGCGCTGCAACTCGCAACTTCTCCTGTAGCAACGCAATCTCCTGCTGGTACTGCAATCAAACACCAATCAGAACAGAGGAGTAACCTGATTGGAGGTTTAATGAGCCAATCAGAATCAGCTGTGTGTAACTGTATCTATTCCCTGAAAATGCCGATTCAGAACCTTCACCTCACTGAACAAACGTTGGTAACAAGATTTTCTACATTGTTGCTCCTCTCGTGTCATTGGCTGAGTCCTCACAATAAAACTGAAGGATGCTGGGACTCGTAGCTCTGAACAATTAACAGAGATGAGTTGTAGGTTGTAATTTTTATTCGATTTTCCAGTTCAATCTATTTGTAAGACAGACAAGGGTGAAATCTTCATCCCGTCCAGCCCTGAGCCCAATGGGAGGAGTCACTTACAGTACCTTCTCTATGAGGGCGTCGTCATGACGATCATCCTCCGTGTCACCATAAGAGGAGGCGGAGTTCATGTTGAGCAGCCAGGCAGCGGTCCGATCCAACGCACAGGGAGATGGAGCCTGAATGCACACACAGAACCAGACTGAGTTTCCGTGGCAACAGGTCAAAGGTCAGACTGACAGGTTGCCATGGTAATAGCCTGTTTACCTTGGCAGCGGGCCGCTGTTTCTCAGGGCTGTCTCCTTTAGATGATGATGACGTCTGTCTGAGCCGCGACTGCCCACTGCTCGGCCAATCGGGACTTGATGACATCATGCTTCCAGAGGCGGGCCGAGGAGTGTAGGCGGAGCCACTGCCACCGCTGAGCATGCTGGGAGGCGTACGACCTCGAGGGGGTCCCGGTGGAGCAGAGGAGGGGGGAGGAGGCTGATCAATGCGTCTCTGAGGACCGGAGGACATCTGACGAGGGGGGACGGAACTACCTGAGAGGGAGGAGCAGCAACAGTGACATCATCACGTGAGTCCCAGAGGTCAGCGCCTCACATGTTGTACAATGAACTTTAGTGACTGTTGCCATAGAAACAGTGTAAACAGTACGACTTCCTGTTTACCAGGCAGCGTCTCAGTGAGAGACTGAGCTCGTCTCGAGTATTCCTCTCCACTGCTGCTGCTCGACATGGCTGACATCCTCTCCCCCCTCTCCCCCACTCCTAGCCCCACTGACATCTGGGTAAGAAATGCCGGTTTGGTCATCATGGCGTTTCTGTCATCCGTGATACCCTGTGACCCCACTGAGCCATCTGAAGGCGTGGCATCTGTCTGCTGCCGTGGTGACGTGGTGGTCATGTGGTACACAGGGTTCTGAAAGGAGAGTGGGAGGAGCCCTGTTCTACGCTGCCATTGGCTGTCGTCAAGGCCGTCACTGGGGGAGGAGTCTTGCAGGTCAATCAGGGAGAGACTACGACTCTCATTGGTCAGATCTGGCACCTCCCTCCTGCCCCCATTTGTCATTTCAAAACCCACCTCATTCTCATTGGGCTCTGAGTAGGACGAGCTGGGAGCCGGAGAGCCCTCCTGGCCTGCAAGAAGTGGCATCAGCACAACAGGACATGTCAGACTCAGAGGTCAAAGGTCAGTTAGAGTTGAGTTGGATTAAAGTCAAAGGTCACCTGATGCAGGCTGGAGACTGGAACCTTTAGTGACGAAGAACAAATCTTTGTTCTCTGGAGTCGGAGAGGGAAGTCTGGTGAAGTCCACCAAACTAAACAGACAGACAGCAGGGAGTCAGCACGACCAGTACAGGTCCAGTACAGGACCAGTACAGGTCCAGTACAGGACCAGTACAGGACCAGTACAGGAAACATCCTGACTCAGATGAGACAGACAGACAGACAGACAGACAGACAGACAGATGAACTGAGCTGGATGCTAATGCTAACAGTATGCTAACCCTCCATCCAGTCCAGCACTGCCCTGCAATCCGATGGAGGGATTACATGTTGCCAGAGGAGGAGAGAGGGGCGGGGACAGAGGAGGCGGGGACAGAGTTGGCTGAGACCCAACATGCTGAGGCTCTGGAGATGATATGGCCACGCCCCCAGGATTTACCACGCCCCCCGGGTTAGCCAGAGCTGTCGACACTTCTCTGAGGATCCGAGGAAGAGGTCCCAGCTTTGACAGACATGACTGGATAGATAGAGACAGGTAGACAGGGGAGAGAAACAGATAGACAGGAGAGAGAGACAGGTAGACAGGAGAGATAGACAGGTAGACAGGAGAGAGAGACAGACAGACAGACAGGAGAGAGAGACAGGTAGACAGGAGAGAGAGACAGGCAGACAGGACAGAGAGACAGATAGACATGAGAGAGAGACAGGTAGACAAGAGAGAGAGACAGGTAAACAGGAGACAGATAGACAGGTAAACAGGAGACAGATAGACAGGAGAGAGAGACAGGTAGACAGTAGAGAGAGACAGACAGACATGAGAGAGAGAGAGACAGGTAGACAAGAGAGAGAGACAGATAGACAGGAGAGAGACAGGTAGACAGGAGAGAGACAGGTAGACAGGAGAGAGACAGGTAGACAGGAGAGAGATAGGTAGACAGGAGAGAGAGACAGACAGGAGAGAGAGACAGGTAGACAGGAGAGAGACAGGTAGACAGGAGAGAGAGACAGATAGACAGGAGAGAGAGACAGATAGACAGGAGAGAGAGACAGGTAGACAGTAGAGAGACAGACAGACATGAGAGAGAGAGAGACAGGTAGACAAGAGAGAGAGACAGATAGACAGGAGAGAGACAGGTAGACAGGAGAGAGACAGGTAGACAGGAGAGAGAGACAGACAGGAGAGAGAGACAGACAGGAGAGAGAGACAGGTAGACAGGAGAGAGAGAGACAGGTAGACAGGAGAGAGAGACAGGTAGACAGGAGAGAGAGACAGGTAGACAGTAGAGAGAGACAGACAGACATGAGAGAGAGAGAGACAGACATGAGAGAGAGAGACAGGTAGACAAGAGAGAGAGACAGATACACAAGAGAGAGAGACAGATAGACAGGAGAGAGACAGGTAGACAGGAGAGAGAGACAGACAGGAGAGAGAGACAGGTAGACAGGAGAGAGAGACAGACAGACAGGAGAGAGAGACAGGTAGACAGGAGAGAGAGACAGACAGACAGGAGAGAGAGACAGGTAGATGTTGACAAATTGTTTTTCTCTTGATTATCTGTAAAAGCTAACAGTTAACCATCAGCAGCTGGCTTGCTTATCTTAGCTTATCTTAGCATAAAGACAGGAAACGGGAATAAAGCTAGCCTGACTCTGTCCAAAGGTATCAAACATTGCAGCCACCAGCAGCTCATTTATAGAACATTTCACATTCACATCTAGAAAACGTGCGGCGCAGACCTTTATAAATACACACCTGTGATGAATTGTGTGGGTATAATCTCCTCCCAGTGTTGCCCCACTACTCCTCCATAAATAGTCAATGCTAAATATCTCATGAATATTCTGACGTTTTTAAGGAGCCTTTGTTAGACTATCAGTGATGATGATGGAGATGAGTACGAAGAAGAAAGCAGAGTTTGCAGAGTGTGAGTTAGAGGTTCTCATCACCATGAAACTGTTTTTTTTTGGAGGGCTTAACAGTGGAACATCAAATAAAAGGAAACAGGCTGAGGGTATTGGGTAATACTGTAGACTGACATGCTGTCTAGCCAATCAGAGAGCTAGAATTAGTAGCTACGGTGTCACTGTTTGAGTGATCAACAAGGTTGGTTGAGATTCTCTGGTGTTACTTGCTAAGAGCTCATGTTGATGTTGTGCAGTGTGTTAATAAAACACGTTAAAGGACAAGTCAGCTGTGTCTCCAGCAGTTTGTTTACAACATTGTTTACAACATAAACAATCCTCAAATAATTCCACCCATATCTGCATGAAAACAATATAATTACATTAAATTACATTTACATAATTATGTATTTAGGCTCTAACAAATAAATATAGACTATATCCACCATCAGAGGCAGGCCTATACATTATGAAATATATATGTGCTGATGTGTGTTTTACATTCATCTGTGTTTTTACTTCTGACTGAACTTTATTTAGTGATAAAACCATCGAGTGTCTCTGATTCTGACTCTACAGCAGGGGGAAAGTATATGTAGAAATCTGAACCTTTTTCTCTATAAATACCAACGTTTGTGGTGACAGATGTTTACACACATTTCAACCCTTTTTACGCTACTTTTTTGCGCGCAGCAACCTTTAGAAGTGAGGCCCCAGGTCTGTTGTGTTACCTGTTCAGGTGTGTTACCTGGTCGAGCTCGGTCAGCAGGGTGTGGAGGCTGGACAGCTCTCGGCCGAGGTCAATGTATCCATCAAAGCCGGCGGTGTGGTTCAGTCCGTCTGGGTTTGAGATCTCTTGCAGGAACCGCTGCATGCTGCTCCACTGATGCTCCACGAAATCATTCATGAACAGCATGTATTCCTCTTTAGTCCCGAACCTGCAGCCACATGTGACAGGTGATAGGTAACACATACAGGTAAAGGCTCATCTATGCTGAAAGTCAGAGATGTATATGGATACGGGTGGAACCTTCCGTTTGTGTTCATTGCAGTTGTGTGTGTTTTCTGAAAGCTTATGGACGAAATGGATGAAATGGAGCAGTACCATTGGAAATCATTGGGGGCAGCGTAGCTATAATCAAAGCAAGACACGACAAATGTCTACGGTCACAACGAAAAAGAAATTTCTAAAATACTCTCTGCCCCCACGTTTGATGTATTTAATGACTTCATAGACCACTGAGTAGGCACTGCCTCCGCTTTTTATGCACATCATCACAACTTCCTCCACTGTTGCCATTTTCATTGTTATTGATACTTTTGACTCTCCACTGCCCTCTAGAGGATGTATCAATTAATAAAGGATGCATTGAACTATGGGGGCACTGACACATCCATACAGACAAGACAGTAAGATGGCGGCTCAGTGCTTCCTGAAACAGAAGTGTTACGTTGTTTTCATTGTTCTTCAGATGAACATTCTGTGGTGGTGCAGAGAACCACAGGGGAACATATTGGATCACTGCACCAATCTCTCACCACTAGTGGAAAACCAACGGGGATAGCAAGAGCACTGGGTTCTCCTTGGATTGCTATACCAAGCAGCAGGCCTCACAGACGGCAGAGGGACCGGAAATAGGAGCGAGGATGCCACTTTGGTATCCAAGCTAGGCTGAGGAGGGCTCCTCACAGACCACCACTCCCCAGCCTCTTCATTGCCAAGTCCAAGTCATTATCCCACAAAATGGATGAGCTGAGACTGGGTTTATCATCGCAGACACCTGAACGGACCAGCTGTGTGATCCAGGTGTCCCGGTCACAGCCATCAGACTAGCAGGCCACTCAGGCCAGCACAACGGCAGACAGGAGGACAAAAGGAGGTGCAAACGCTGCTCACGAGTCTGGAGCTTCTAGCAGTAAAGTACACACCCTTCCATTTATATCCTAACAGAGGCTAATACTAAATTAGCACTCGGCTACATGCTAACATCTGTAAACAAACAACAGAATGCCGACGCTGAGGGTGTCTCCACTGTCCCTCACCCCACCAGTCTCAACACGGAAACCTGTTGTTTGTCTTATTATGAGGAGTCGTCATGGTAACAACCTGAGTCCAAGACACCTCATCTGCTTTACCATTGGTTTATTGTTTCAGACAGGTGTGAACTGTTACAATAGACCTATTGTACAGCTATGTGGAATGATAATAAAGGCATTCTATTCTATTCTATTGTTATGTTCTATTCTATTCTATATAAATGTTTACACAAACCGGTTCAGGAAGTGTTCTTGAGCAAGACACTGAACCCAAATGTACTCGCAATTCATGATTTTTATGATGACTGCCATCACCAGCTCTGAGTGAGTTTGTGTGATTCAATCTATCAATATCCTTGAAATCCTTGTCTTAATCCTAAATTGCTTCAGTTATTAGAAATAAGAGGACTTTACAACAACTTGATCATCTGAACTGAGACCTACTGGAACTTTTTGGAATTGAATTTTGGTTTGTATTCTTTGGGCCTCTGACCACTGCAGGCCTCAGGCCTAAAATCAGCCAGACTTCAAGTACATACTAGTCCAGGTGGAAAACTGGGGTAAACAACACCATGCCTCCCATACAAACAAAGGCATCCCCACCAGAGGATGAAACACCTGTAACTATGACCAGGATATCCCAGATGTTTGAGCAGCAGAGAGACTTTTATAAAGAGATGCTCCAACAACAGCAGGAAAATTTTAAATGTTTCGTACAGGTGATCATGGCAGGATCATGGATGATGTCATCAGAGATGTTCAGGGTGTCAAATCCAGTTTGGAATTTACTCAAGACAAGGTAGACATAGAGTGCACATGAAGAAATGGAAAGAAAATTAAAGCTGCTAGAAACTGATATTACAAAATCAAGAGAGGAATTGGACATGATGCTGACAAAACTGGACTTCATTGAGAACCAGTCAAGGAGAAATAACCTCGTAGTTGACAGAATCAAGGAAGAACTGGGATGTATCTGAGATGAAAATCCGTGACATGTCTGAGACAAACATGGGACTTGATGGCAAAAATATTGAAATTGAACATGCTCACAGAGTGGGTCTCAGGAGGGAGACCCACACAAATTATTGTCAGACTCATTGGCTTTAAGGACAAACAGGCTATTCTATCTTCAGCAAAGACACTGAGAGGCACCAACATTTATATTAATGAGGACTTTTCAGAGGCGGTGCTGAAGAAAGGAAAGAACTTCTGCCTAAGCTGAAAGCTGCTCGTGAAAGAGGAGACAACTTAAAATATGACAAGCTGGTCATTAAATCCAGTCAGAGAAATGCTCAAATACCAAGTTAAAAGTATGTAAAGTTAATTCTTTACCTTTCATTTGATTTATTTGTGCTGGTTTTAATTTATGCACACAGGTCAATCAGTTTCTCAACTCAAAGGTCTTATCCTAGCTCACCTGAATATCTGTAGTCTGAAGCATAAGACTGGTGAGATAAATCACATCCTGCTGTCAAATAATATTCATATTCTAGCCTTGTCCGAAACACACCTGGACTCATCCTTTATGGATATCGAGCTAATGGTGGAAGGTTACAGGACATTCAGAAAGGATAGAAATAAAAATGGTGGTGGTGTAGCTTTTTATGTCCGAGAACACATCCCAGTCAAAATGAGAAATGATCTGATGTCATGCAATATTGAAGCATTATGGATACAAGTTTATTTACCACACCTAAGGCCTATACTTGTTTGTTGTTTGTATAGGCCTCCCAGTGCCACCATTCAATACCTGGATGAGATCTGTGACATGTTTGATGCAGTTTGTGATGCAAATAGAGAAATGTTTATATTGGGTGACTTAAATGTAGACTGGCTTCCCCCCAACTGCCATATGTGGAAAAAGCTGAACTCTGTGGCCATTGCATGTGGTTTAAAACAAATTGTGCCTAATGTAACCGGGCCAGTTTTGGCACTGTAATTACACAAAATCAGTTCTACTGTACCCTTCTTTTTGTTATACCTGACTGCCAGGGCCGCCCCAGTTTCTTCTGTGTTGCCCCTCCTTATTTCTTCTTCTCTGGTTCCCCCTATATATTCTGCTAGTCCCATAGCCTCTCCCCTTTTGTATTGTCCCCACATGGGAGAGGTTGGTTACCTGTTGTTGCTACTAATAGCACCCTGTTAATTTTTGTTTATAATATGTATTAAGTTATTTTGCTGTTTGTAAGGAGTAAGGAGCTTGCAGTAAGGAGCTGGGGCATGAATATAGCTTGCACCCTGATGTGCTGTTTTCCTTCTGTTGTCAGTGTGGCAATAAATGGAGTGATCTCCAAAGAGAAACTGGTGCTGAGATTGGTTTCTACACAATGAACACAACGCAGAAATCCACCGGTTACACCTCTGCCAACCAGAGTTGCTTCAACTATGTCAGTCACAACATCGACCTGTATATACCATATTTTCACAAATGTTTCTGGACACTGCTCAAAGGCTGTTTCACTGCCAACCAGCTGTAGTGACCACAATATGGTGGGAGTTACGAGGAAAACAAAAGTACCTAAACGTGGCAGTAAGGTAGTCTACTGCAGATCTTATAAACATTTTAATCAGGAGCTGTTTGTGAGTGAAATTCAAGCTGTAGATTAGTCAGAAGTGTATAAAAGTGATAACAAAGATTCAGCACTTATTAGCTTTATGGAAATTTTAATGAAAATCGTGGACAAGCATGCTCCATTGAGGAAAAGCACAGTTAGGATAAGATATGCACCATGGCTGGATACAAATCTAAAAAGAATTATGCAGGAAAGGGATAAAGCTAAGAGCTAATAGTTCAGGTGAATTAGTAGATTTTGAACGCTACCAGAGTTTGAGAAATAAGGTTGTTAAGATGAACAAAAAGATGAAAAAAAGAGTATTTCCAACAAAAGATTTACAGGAATGACAGTAGAAAGTTGTGGAGCACATTGAACAAAATCATGGGTAGAAATTCTCACTGTGGCACCATATGTAGAGCATGAAGGGGTTTTCATCACTAAACCAAATGAAATTGCTATTTACTTTAATAATTATTTCTCAAACAAAGTAGACAACTTAAGGAATGGTATGAATCCTGCTAAAGCCTGTTCTGCCTCATTTACAGCAATCTCGAGTAAATAATAATGTGCGGGAAGAATTGCACTTTTAAGTTCCATCAAGTTGAAAGTGACTATGTTGCTTTTGAACAGGTGCAGATATATTTTTTCTCTAACGGGTTGATTAACAAATTTCAGCATGCATATCGCGGAGGTCACGCCACATGTATGGCTTTAACACATATGACAGACCAATGGATAGAGGAAATGCACGCCCACAGGCTAGTTGGTGCAGTAATGTTGGATTTTAGTGCCGCTTTTGATGTGATGGATCATGAAATATAACTGAGAAAATTAGACTATGGTTTTTCATCCTCTGCTCTTTCATGGATGAGGAGTTACCTATCTTGTGTATATATATGTGTGCAGCAAAAACAACTGATTGTTTGTCCATTCTAATTAATAAAGATGTGAGAAAAGGTGTGCAAATGGGTAAAAGAAAATAAATTGGTCTTAAATATAGCAAAAACAACATCCATTATTTTTGGAACCAAGTTCAAAATAACAAATGATGCTCTCTTAAATTTATCAATTGATGGCTTGCATATAAAACATGTGAGTCAAACCAAATTATTGGGCATTACTTTGGATTCCCACTTGTCTTGGGCAGCTCATGTTGATGAAATAGTGGCAAAAATGGGTAAAGGCATTGCTTTGGCAAGCAAATGTGTTACATACCTCCTTCATTTCTTCACCAGGTAGTACAGTCACTTGTTTTGTCACATCTAGATTATTGTCCCATCATATGATCATCAGCATCACAGAAGGAGCTTCACAAACTTCAACTGGCACAAAACAGAGCAGCCAGGGTTGTTCTTCAATGCTCATATAGAACAAACGTGACAGTTAAACGCCTCTCATGGCTGACTGTGGAGTGCAGACTGCTTGTAAGCCTTCTTCTTCTTTTTTAGGAGTGTTTTATCCATTTTTATCTGATCAACTAGTCTATGTAGAAAACAGCATCTCTGCTCTGTATTATATTTGTTTGTAATATATTCTTGCAAGGACCCCAGGAAGACTAGCGGTCATTAAATTGGCAGCTAATGGGGATCCTAATAAAACAATAAACAATCAACAAACCAAAGCTCCTTCACAATAAAAGCCTGGACTTACTTGCTAAAGTTGGCGAGTGTCTGGATGACTTTAGCGATCAGCGTTAATGTTCTCGCTGAGCGTTCATCAGGGTATTCCTGCATCAAGTCGAACAGCGACGGTGACATCACAGCTGGACACAAGAAGCGCAGGAACAATGAGGCGCTGATGAGACGCTCGCTGATGTCTGGTCGCCCGCGGTTACCACACTCCTGTCGCCATGACGCGAACACCTCCTTCAGCTCCCGGGGGAAGACTCTGAGTGAGGAAGGCAGATTTATACACTGATGTATACCCACTGTATGTTCACACTGTGTGTACTGTGTGTACTGTGTGAACTGTAAGTACTATGTACTGTGTGTACTGTAAGTACTGTGTGAACTGTGTGAACTGTGTGTACTGTGTGTACTGTAAGTACTATGTACTGTGTGTACTGTGTGTACTGTGTGTACTGTGCGAACTGTGCGAACTGTGTGTACTGTGTGAACTGTGTGTACTGTGTGTACTGTGTGTACTGTGCGAACTGTGCGAACTGTGTGTACTGTGTGAACTGTGTGAACTGTGTGAACTGTGTGTACTGTAAGTACTATGTACTGTGTGTACTGTGTGTACTGTGTGAACTGTGTGTACTGTGTGTACTGTGTGTACTGTAAATACTGTGTGAACTGTGTGAACTGTAAGTACTATGTACTGTGTGTACTGTGTGTACTGTAAGTACTGTGTGAACTGTGTGTACTGTAAGTACTATGTACTGTGTGTACTGTGTGTACTGTGTGTACTGTGTGTACTGTAAGTACTGTGTGAACTGTGTGAACTGTGTGTACTGTAAGTACTATGTACTGTGTGTACTGTGTGTACTGTAAGTACTGTGTGAACTGTGTGTACTGTAAGTACTATGTACTGTGTGTACTGTGTGTACTGTGCGAACTGTGCGAACTGTGTGTACTGTGTGAACTGTGTGTACTGTGTGAACTGTGTGTACTGTGTGTACTGTGTGAACTGTGTGTACTGTGTGTACTGTGTGAACTGTGTGAACTGTGTGTACTGTGTGTACTATGTGTACTGTGTGTACTGTGTGAACTGTGTGAACTGTGTGTACTGTGTGTACTGTAAGTACTATGTACTGTGTGTACTGTGTGTACTGTGTGTACTGTGTGAACTGTGTGTACTGTAAGTACTATGTACTGTGTGTACTGTGTGTACTGTGTGAACTGTGTGAACTGTGTGAACTGTGTGTACTGTGTGTACTGTAAGTACTATGTACTGTGTGAACTGTGTGTACTGTGTGTACTGTAAGTACTATGTACTGTGTGTACTGTGTGTACTGTGTGTACTGTGTGAACTGTGTGTACTGTGTGTACTGTAAGTACTATGTACTGTGTGAACTGTGTGTACTGTGTGTACTGTAAGTACTATGTACTGTGTGTACTGTGTGTACTGTGTGAACTGTGTGAACTGTGTGAACTGTGTGTACTGTGTGTACTGTGTGAACTGTGTGAACTGTGTGTACTGTGTGTACTGTAAGTACTATGTACTGTGTGTACTGTGTGTACTGTGTGTACTGTGTGAACTGTGTGTACTGTGTGAACTGTGTGTACTATGTACTGTGTGAACTGTGTGTACTGTGTGAACTATGTGTACTATGTACTGTGTGTACTGTGTGAACTGTGTGTACTGTATGTACTGTATGTACTGTGTCAACTGTGTGTACTGTGTGTACTGTGTGAACTGTGTGTACTGTGTGTACTGTGTGAACTGTGTGTACTGTGTGAACTGTGTGTACTGTGTGTACTGTAAGTACTATGTGCTGTGTGTACTGTGTGAACTGTAAGTACTATGTACTGTGTGTACTGTGTGTACTGTGTGTACTGTAAGTACTATGTGCTGTGTGTACTGTGTGTACTGTAAGTACTATGTGCTGTGTGTACTGTGTGTACTGTAAGTACTATGTACTGTGTGTACTGTGTGAACTGTGTGTACTGTGTGAACTGTGTGTACTATGTACTGTGTGTACTGTGTGAACTGTGTGTACTGTGTGAACTATGTGTACTATGTACTGTGTGTACTGTGTGTACTGTGTGTACTGTATGTACTGTATGTACTGTGTGTACTGTGTGTACTATGTACTGTGTGTACTGTGTGTACTGTGTGAACTGTGTGTACTGTGTGTACTGTATGTACTGTGTGTACTGTGTGAACTGTATGTACTATGTACTGTGTGTACTGTGTGAACTGTGTGAACTGTGTGTACTGTGTGAACTATGTGTACTATGTACTGTGTGTACTGTGTGTACTGTGTGAACTGTGTGTACTGTGTGTACTGTGTGTACTGTGTGAACTGTGTGAACTATGTGTACTATGTACTGTGTGTACTGTGTGAACTGTGTGAACTATGTGTACTATGTACTGTGTGTACTGTGTGTACTGTGTGAACTGTATGTACTATGTACTGTGTGTACTGTGTGTACTGTGTGAACTGTGTGTACTGTGTGAACTATGTGTACTATGTACTGTGTGTACTGTGTGTACTGTGTGAACTGTGTGTACTGTATGTACTGTGTGTACTGTGTGTACTGTGTGTACTATATACTGTGTGTACTGTATGTACTATGTACTGTGTGTACTATATACTGTGTGTACTGTATGTACTATGTACTGTATGTACTGTGTGTACTGTGTGTACTGTGTGTACTATATACTGTGTGTACTGTATGTACTATGTACTGTGTGTACTGTGTGAACTGTGTGTACTGTATGTACTATGTACTGTGTGTACTGTGTGTACTGTGTGTACCTGTATGAGTCGAGGATCTTGCAGAAGGCCAGTTCGCAGCACATCCTCAGATTGGCCTGATGCTCTGAGAGGTCAGAGGTCGCACAGCGAGACGGGTCGACCTCACAGTTCTCATCGGACTCATACAGAGCTTTAATGAACTCACCTGAACACACACACACACACACAGGTAGACAGGTGAAGGACTGCCCCCTATCCTCCTCAGTGCCCCTGTATATGTGTATTATGTCTGTGTACCGAGGGCGTCCTGAAGGTACTTCTGACCAATCAGCTTCAGGTATTCCTCTATACTCTTTGTCGCCAGCGTGTTCTCTCTGAAAATCAGCTGGTCGTTGTCACGGCAACGGTCCACCTCTGACATCATCAGGTCTGTCAGGAAGTCCTGCAGACATGGGTCAAAGGTCATCCTTGTTTGATCCAGTAAAACTTTAGGTACACCTTGTGAGTGAACAGAGGTCATGTGATCAGTTTAATGAAAGGTTTCACTTTGCTGCCCCCTATTGGCTGTTTTCTATAATATGTCTGCAGCGCTTCAAAAATACTCTGATGTACTGTTACAAAATGTCTCAGGTGCAGGCGTTTATTGTGAAGCCGGAGGGGACAGGTGCAGTAGGCGGGGCTACAATGGTGGGCGTGGTTACCTTGGCCTTGCCAGTGCTGTGCAGGATGTGGACGAGCACAGCGGCGAGCTCCTCCTTAGCTCTCAGGCTGATGGACGCCTCCAGACTGTTACACAGCAGCAGGTAGTTAGAGCTGATGTACTCGGCGAACTCTTTGTACTGCTCCATCGGCAGGATGGCGATGCTCTGGTAGCGAGCTTTGATACGCACCGTCGGCAGGGACGACTTCCCTGAAACACGACAGCAGAACCCTCACCATCAGACACCTGAGCGTTTCTGCAGAGGAATAACATCAAACCTCCAACGTCGCCTCATGTAACAAGTACTTTTACTTTGGAGTACTTCTACTGCATTAACTCATCTGTCTGTGTTTTCTACTCCTCCCTCTCCCCTGTTAGTTTCATGTGACGTCCAACCTTCCAACCACGAGAACCAGATTAGAGAAAGGGATAAAATATTGATGCTGGGTCACAAACCCTCAGTTTTGCCTCTCAGGCTCATGAAACCTACCCCTGCTGGTACTGGGCGTGCTCACTGTGTACCACTTCTCCACCAGCTGTCTGCTTGTCACCGTGGCGACGGGGATGTTGATCAAGCCAACATAGCTGCTCTTGTCCTTCTTCCTCTTCCTGTCGGTGTCTTTGTAGAGGTGAAGAGTGACGGCGCCAACCGACGGCAGGCTACTGAAATCAAAACGTTCTCCCCAGAACACGTTATCAGTCTTCAGTTTACAGGACGTCCGAGCATAGAGACTGTCGTCAAGACACAGCTCACAGAAGTACCTGGAGTACAAATACTACAGTCAGAACACACAGCTGATTTCTTCTGTACAATAACTGTAGTATAATTAATGAAGCCATGTTAAACTTTACTTTCATACTCTGAATGTTTTCTGAGTTAAAGTACATTGAGCATTGATATTATGGGATATATCATACAACTGTAATTTAAAAAGCCAATGAAAGGTCTCATCTGAACCTACAATTTGATCCCAGGCTCATCTTCTATGATTCCTTCTGTGTGGAAATAATTTTACAAAAAAATCATATTCTAACACAAAAGAAGCTTCTGGCTGTGTTTTCTATCATAGTACTATAATATGTATTATTCACAGTACAACAACCCAACATGTCGGCACTTAACATTCATAGCATCCATATTAAAATGTAATGTATGTAACCTCAGCAACCAATCTTCATATCTGACCAATCAAGCAGCAGCAACTCTGTAGGTTTGCTATAGGAACTATGGTACATCCCATAATATGAATTCTCCAAGTTGGTTCTAGAAAAACTCCTGCTGGGGCCTTCAGAAAATAAAGTACAGTACAGAAGGAATCAGCTGATTCTGAGGGGCTCAGGTGGGAGTGACCCCACCGTCATCAATACTCAACTCACAAGTACCTGCAGTACAAATACTACAGCCAGTACTCACAGAGGCAGCAGAGGTAGCTGTAGTACAAGTACACTGTTACTCCAGCTGACAGAGGTATTTGTAGTACTGGTACCTCTTTTTGGCGGGCAGGTCTTTGGCCTCCACCACCCACAGCGTCAGGACGTTCTCCAGCCTCCTGCTGTTGTCTCTATTGGGATGAACGGCTCTCCTCAGGTTTTCCATCCATTTGTCTCGTTCTGCTGCCGATCGACACGAGAAACACTTGGTTCCTGTTGATGTCGTCACCTAGGAGACACAGAGAGACAGCCTGTCACCATGGAAACAACACAGGTCACCTGTAAGTCTAACTTGCGGGGCCGACTGTCTAAACGGCCAATAGAAAAAGCGGTGACAGTTGCACAGTGAGAGAGCCGCACTCCCGACCCCTGACCTGTGACCCCTGTGTGGAAACAGGAAACAAAGGTTTTCTGGTGATACGTCGCCATATGATTGGTCCTCTACTGTTCTGAAGTTCAGAAATGAGGGCATGACATGTAGGGCTTCGTATGTGATGCAGTATATGAAAGATTGGACTGATGTGGATCTGGTTAGCAATGAGGTTCATAATGGCTCCTGATCGGGGTCTGGATTGGTTGGTCCAGATCTCTGATGTTGTGTTGACAGCTGAGGTTTTGGTCAAAGATTACACCAAAGTGTTCTGAGATGGTTACAGAGTCCAGGATGTTTTCAATGACGACCTGAAACCTTGGGTTCCTCCCTCCACTGATGCAGACTGGGTAGACCAGGACGGAGTGATCTCAGCATCAGTGTTGATGGCTGAAGACAGGCTGGACTGAAAATGTTCATCAGTGACTTCAAGAAGATTCTGGGCGAAGATCTTTTCAACAGTTTGGAGATGAATGGAGGTGTTGGGATGGGTCTGTAGTTATCTGGGTGGGTTGGATCAAGGGCAGGTAAGTATCAGGGACAGACAGCAGACAGAGAAGAGACACGCCTTACTAACCAGCCAAATGTGTTCGTTGTTTCTCATTAGACGACTAAACTCAAAGCTCACCTCGCTGATATTTGGGTGAAGACAGAAGGTGGAGCCTGAGTTTATATGTCCTGCTGTGTGTATTTCATGTGTTGTGTGTTGTGTGTGTGTCACCTCAAAGCAGTAGTCCTGTCCCAGAAGGGAGGAGTGAACTGGTTTGATGATCACTGATTGGTCCATCCTGAGCTCCAGTGATGTCACACAGCCGCTACTCAACGACTCCTGGCTTCCACAATGCAGCCGACGCATCACACACCTGAAACAGCAGGTAAGTTGGCGTGTTTAGTGATCCAGGTGTTACGATCATGATGATGTCAGCAGGTCACAAACAGATTATAGGAACAGAAGCCTCTGAACCGGTCCAGAACTGGTCCAGAACTGGTTCAGGACTGGTCCAGAACTGGTACAACTGTAGACACACCTCACCATACTAATACTGATCTGTAATGAACCAACAACCAGTGACGTCTCCAGTCTGTGTCTCTGCCAGATGTAGTTTAAATACCAGATGTAGTTTGAGTACCAGATGTAGTCTAAGTATCAGATGTAGATTAAGTACCAGATGTAGTTTAAGTACCAGATGTAGTTTAAATACCAGATGTAGTTTAAATACCAGATGTAGTCTAAGTATCAGATGTAGATTAAGTACCAGATGTAGTTGTATGAACCTGGACCGTTTCACTGTATGAACCTGGACCGTTTCACTGTATGAACCTGGACAGTTTCACTGTATGAACCTGGACTGTGTGGGACCTTTAGGATGTGTAGAAGAACTCAGAACATTCATTAACACTAGATCCTGTCGGCGTCTCGTAGATTTAAATCATTAATGAAGTTGGTACAGTCTCTCCGCCAGTCCGCAGATGAACAGCAGCTTCTCCCGAAAAGGGAAGAAGATCTCCATCGAAGGAAACATTGTAAACCAAAGTTTAGAGCAGATGGTGGCTGGTCGAGGTTGCAGCGCAGGTGAATGGTGAGAGCTGGCTTGTTTAAGGGAAAAAACCATGTTGTAAGATAAGATAAGATAAGATATCCCTTTATTAGTCCCACAGTGGGGAAATTTACATTATTGCAGCAGCACAGTGTACAAAAAACACAGCAGGAGGAGGGGAAATAATATTTTAAAAAATACAATACAATAAAGGAGGGGGGTAAAGTGTCTCAAAAATATTTCACAATACTATTACAAAGTGTCTCAGTATTTCACACAAGTACTACAAATTGTTTGGTCTACTGGGAGCAGTGCTGATTGTACAGTCTAACAGCTGCAGGAAGGAAAGACTTGCGAAAGCGCTCCTTCACGCACTTTGGGTGAAGCAACCTGTCGCTGAAGGAGCTCTCCAGTGCTGTTACTCGGTCCCGCATCGGGTGGGAGTGATTGTCCATTATGGATGACAGCTTAGTTGTCATCCTCCTTCCTCCCACCACCTCCACTGGGTCCAGGGGGCATCCCAGGACAGAGCTGGCCTTCCTTATCAGTTTGTCGAGTCTTTTCCTGTCCGACACTGAGATGCCGCTGCCCCAGCAGACCACACCATAAAATATGGCTGATGCCACCACGGTGTCATAAAATGTCTTGAGGAGTGCTCCGCGCACTCCAAAGGACCTCAGTCTCCTGAGCAGATAGAGTCTGCTCTGGCCTTTCCTGTAAAGCGCGGTGGTATTGTCTGTCCAGTCCAGTTTATTGTTCAAGTGAACACCCAGGTACTTATAAGATGTCACCATCTCAATGTTCGTTCCCTGAATGTTCACCGGGTCCGGGGGGGAGTGTGTGTGCCTGCGGAAATCAACCACCAGTTCCTTGGTTTTCCCTGCGTTGATCTGGAGTTGTTGGTTGGTGAGTTGGCGGTTGTTCACGAGTCTGTGGGCATCCGGATAGAAAACATATTACAACTTAACTCGCTTGTTGTGATTAAGTGCCTGACGCTAGATTTCTTGCTCATCCCTGCTATTCCCGGACAGTATCATCAACTGTCCTGGTGCAGTTTGCCCGCGTCGGCTACGACCGCCGCTCTCTGGTGATCAGCAGCTAGTGTCGTCGGATTACAGGCAGGTAGCCCTTCCTGGCTACCTCTCCTACTGACCGGACTGCCGATATCACCATAACGGGTCTGTCCTCCCTCTTGCCGCAGCCCTGCCGCTGTTATGTTGTGGATTATCCAGTGGACATTCCTCGGCTGCATATTGCTTCTCCTCACCGCTAATGTCTCCAGGGGCTCTTGGTTTCGAGCTACGGCTAGCTTGGAGCTAATACACCTAAGCTGGACCATGAGAGCCACTGTATTCCAACATGCCACTGCTCTCTACCACCACCTCGGATCTTCACCAGTTCAACAACCATCTGGACTACGGCCACCGTCCATACAGAGGCTCTGGCCATATTTGTACTTCTAACTTTGCGTCTCCTGACTCTATCCCATCACTCTGGTCCTCCTGCACCCACACTTCCTCATTACGTCATCACAACAAACACGTGATTCGACCCAATCTCCGCTTGCTTCCTCAGTCCTCACAGCCAATCACAAAGCAGTGTCATCTGAAGCTGGCTTTACTCAACACACGCTCTCTCAACAATAAAGGTCTCATTCTCAATGAATTCATAACTGACAATAACCTGGATTTCCTCTGCATCACTGAAACCTGGCACAAACCTATGGACTATTTCTCACTTAACCAGAACTAACCCCTCCTTTCTCTCGGATAGACTTGATCTGACTTCATGACCCAGCTATCTGCCATTTCTCCTTCTGTTCTCCTTCTTGGGGATTTTAACTTGCACATTGACAACAGTCTCTGTAAAACTTCCTCTGAATTCCTGGACCTGCTACATTGCCTCAACTTCACTCAACATGTCAACTTCCCCACTCACAGCCGTGGCCACACCCTGGACTTGGTCTGCTCCACTGGTCTCACAATCCATCAACTCTCCAGCCATAACCTCAACATCTCAGACCACCTGGCAATAATCATGGACATTGACCTCTCTATCCCCATCACTAAGGAGAAACGCAAAATATCCTTCAGGAACATCAAATCTGTCTCCCCCTCAGCTCTCTCAGCCTCACTTTTCAACACAATTCAATTCAATTCAATTTATTTATATAGTGCCAAATCACAACAAAAGTTATATCAAGGCACTTTACAAAAAGAGCAGGTCTAGACTGACTCTTCATTATGGGAGACCCAACAATCCACCATGAGCAAGCGACTCGGCGATGGTGGCGACGAAAAACTGCCTTTTTTGAAAAGGCAGAAACGTCGAGCAGATCCGAGACTCAAGGTGGCCAGCCCTCTGCCTCCCCTCCGCCGCTGTCTGATGATCCCTCTGATCTTGTAAACTATTATAACAACATTCTCTCCTCCTGTCTCAATCAGCTGGCCCCCCTCAAAACGAAAACAGTCTCATTCAGACACTCAGCTCCCTGGTTTACTCCTGAACTTCATAAAATGAAGACTCGTAAGCACCAGCTTGAAAGACTTCACAAGAAAACCAGTCTAACAGTTCACCTCCAACAATACAAAGATGCTCTCAACGCAGCCCGGTCCACCTACTACTCACAACTCATTCACTCTGGCTGTAACAACCCCAAGGCTCTCTTCTCCACTGTCAACAAACTCCTCAAACCCAGTGACAACATCTCCCACACCTTCACGGTCCAGAAGTGCAACGCCTTTCTTTCATTCTTCCAAGACAAAATCAACACCATCAACAGCAGCCTGACCCCCACCACCCCCGCCATCTCCATCCCCCAATCTCAATCCACCCCTTTCACCACTCTGCCCCTCTCTCAGTTACCCAAATTCACATCTGCAATGAAAAGTTCCACATGCATCCTGGATCCAATCCCATCGTCTCTTGCTAAGGACGGTCTCCCAGCTATTTCCTCACTCATCACCAACATCATCAACTCCTCCTTCAGCTCTGGTTCTGTCCCTCAAACCCTCAAACTAGCCTCCATCACCCTCATCCTCAAAAAACCTGGACTTAACCCTGATATCATGGGACACTTGACCCATCTCCAACCTCCCATTCCTGTCTAAAATCCTGGAACGTGTTGTCGCCTCCCAACTCAAATTCCACCTGAATTCCAATAACCTATTCGAACAATTCCAATCCTGTTTCCACACCCAACACAGCACTGAAACAGCCCTCCTCAAAGTCACCAACAACCTCCTCCTCTCTGCAGACTCTGGCCACCTCAGCATCCTCATCCTCCTCGACCTCACCGCTGCTTTTGACATCATCAACCACACCATCCTGCTCTCCCGCCTAGAATCCTCCCTCAACATCACCGGTACTGCCCTCACCTGGATAAAGTCATACCTCATAAAACCGACAACAGTTCATCCACATCAACAACTGCACCTCCTCCACTGCTCCTCTGTCCCAAGGTGTCCCTCAAGGTTCGGTGCTTGGTCCTCTCCTCTTCATCCTCTACCCCCTCCCCCTTGGCAATATCATCCGCCGTCATGGTCTCCGTTTCCACTGCTACGCTGACGACATCCAGCTTTTCATATCAACTAAGTCCATTGCAGCCTCAACCCACTCCACCCTGACAAACTGCCTCAGAAATAAAATCATGGATACAAGCCAACTTCCTGCAGTGAAACTGAAAAATCTGATATTATAATCATCGGTCCATATTTCCTCATCAAAAACGCTCAAAATTTCTCCATCACCATCGACAACACGACCCTGACTCCCTCTCCACACGTTCGAAACCTTGGAATCATCCTTGACACAAACCTCTCATTTGACAACCATATCAAACAAGTTACCAGATCTGCCTTCTTCCGCCTCAAGAACATCGCCCAGCTGTAGCATCACTCTCCTTCTCTGCTGCTGAAATTTTGATCCATGCTTTCATCACAACACGACTCGATTACTGTAACAGCATCCTGGATGGCACCACATCCAAAAACCTTAATGAACTCCAACACATTCAGAATTCCCATTCCCACACTCGCAACCATGACCACATCACCCCTGTCCTCTAGTACCTCCACTGGCTCCCTGTCCCACAACGCATCCACTTTAAACTCCTTCTCCTCACCAACAAAGCCCTCCATAACCATGCCACCTCCTACCTCACGGACCTCCTTCACCCTCATGCACCCTCCCGCTGCCTCCGCTCTGATGCCAACCTCCTCTCTGTACCGCTCAGGACCAAGCACTGGACCTGAGTTCCGCCCCCCCTGTTTAAATGTGCTTTTAATGTTTAAGTGTGATGTAATTTGTTATTTGTTGCTGTCATTTGAGTTGTTTATATTTGCTTTCTTTTAATATCTGATATTGATTCATTTTTAAATATGTTGTTTCTCCTGTTATTTCTTGACATGTTAAGCGTCTTTGAGTATTTTGAAAAGCGATTTATAAATAAAATGTATTATTATTATTATTATTATTATTGTTATTAAGCTGCTGTGCATTGTGGGTAAATGTCACAGACGGCGGAGACACACTTCTGGTTTCTGCTGCTGGGGATCGCTGCAAGTGATGTCATCAATATTTTCCTCATTAATGATGCATTATTTCATCACCTGCATCCCATCAGCTGTTAATCAGAATGATCATTTTTCTGATGGATCTGCAGACTGTGATTGGCTGCATCACTAGACCTGTTACACATAGGGAGGAGCAGCAGCTCTCCTCCTCCTCCTCCTCAGTTAAATATGGCTGACTTTGCTCATATGCAGTCAGATGGAGTTGTTGATGGGACAGAGGATTGGGAGGGTTAGGACCACATACCTGTCCCTAGTAAAGACCTGTGACACTGGTTGAATAACAATGCTCCAGGTGAGACACACCTGGCTTTTAAAGGGAGATGAACTCTGATTGGTTGAATTCATGTTAAAACACACCTATGAATAATTAAGTTGTCATTTCAATTGGTCTGAATGAGATGAAATGATTGGACGGCTCCTGTACCTGCCTACTCATATGTACTCATTGTTCAGGACGCAGACAGTGCAGCTAAAATATCCCAATGCGAGCATGCTAGCTTGACAGCTGTGAGTGCTAACAGTAGCTGTCCATTATGATAGTGTTAGCCATTTTCTTACATGTGAATGAGACATGAGCTAGTAGGACACAGTTAGCATGACAAAGATTACTGCGCTGAAGAACAAGTCGCTGCAGCAGAAACTGACAGTTGATGAGCGGCTAAGCACAAAGCGTGAACTGAGGTGTCCATTTCTGTATTAATCAGCCTACTAAAGCTCTGAGAGCAGCGCTAACACAGCTGGAGCTACACTGAAAGGAGGAGGGTGGATGTTTTACACACAAACACACGTCCTGACATGAACGTGATGATCTGTCGTTGTTGTCTCTCCTCACTATCTTAATGATGCTTAACATGAGCTGCTAACAGAGCTAATTCTTCTGTCTGTGCTGTCGCATCATCCTGTCCAGGTAAACGTGTTGGCTAACATAGAGTGACTAGCCTAGCCACATGCTAACATGTCAGGCTAGTAGTGTGCAGACTGAAACCAGGCTCTCTCCCACACACACACCTACACACTGCAGCACATTCATCTATTCAGAGGACAAAGGCTGTTGATGCAGAGGATCAGCCCAGATACTCACCAAGCATCCTGAGTGAATGTTGAGGAGGAGGAAGAGGAGGGGGGGTTATGGCTCCATGTTCTCCTTCAGCAGCGAGGAAGAGGTGGAGAGAGGAAGAAAGAAAGATGGGGAACCTGCTGATCCTGAGTCGAAAGACTGAAGACCTGTCTGTCTGACTGTTAGCTAGCTGCTACTGATGCTACACGGCTCCAGCAGCTACAGCTCTCTCTCTCTGTGACGTCTCTATGTGACTCGACCTCTCTCTCTGTCAGCAGTGGCCCCTCCCTGCAGTGAGGCTGCCCTACTTCCCCCCTCCTCTCCCTGTCAGTGTTACTCTCCATCTTTCTTTACCCTCCATCTCCTGCTCTAATGGAATGTCTCCGTGCTATTCGGTTGTTCCTCAGCAGGCGTTTTCATCACACGACTCATCATTTAGCATTAACAACCCCCCACCCCGCTGACTGACAGCGTGTCTCATATTGTTTGGTGGTGAGTCTCAACACTGTTCATGAAAATCACAAAAACCAAAGAAAAAGTGTCCCATATAAAATCACTGCAGTCGTTGTTTAACGGCATCGTGGTTAGCTTCTGGACCACAAACAGGAAGTCTCTGCATGCAGCTTCACAGACATTTAACGATAGTAACGTTATGTCGTTTACGACATCGTCGATCCTAAGTTAACCTCTGTAGTATCCAGTATGTAGTAACGTTAGCTCAGCTTGTTTCTCAGATGACTTTAGGGCCTGTGTCCACACAAGCTGAGGCGCTTAGGTTGCTATGATATGGAATATCCAAAAAAGTAATTTGTGTTGCTAGTACCTAATTTTTCAGATAGTTTTATTAAATACTGAGTGTAAAAATGGCAGCACAAGGTAGAGGACTTGGTCTGGATGAAGGGAAGGCTGGAGGAAGTAGGGAGAGGACGGACCTGCAGGTGTAATGTGAGTCCCGCCCCTCCTCCACTATGATTGGACGTCTGGGTAAAAGGTGATCATCAGTCATCATTAAGTGATTATCAATACTGAGGCACCTGGTCTCAGCAGTGTTGATCAGGTCAGACTTCATGCTGATTGGACGAGACAGTTTAGGCTGAGATCGACTATGACGAAGAGACTGTTTCAACCTCTGAGAGAGAAAACCCTGAAGAGGAGGAGGACAAGAGAGGAGGAAGAGGAGAGGAAGGGAAGGAGGAAAAGGAGAGGGGAAGAGGAGGAGAGGAAGAAGAGGTGAGGAGGCAGGGAGGAAGAAGAGGATCAAAAAATACTGATTTCATCATCATCATCATCATCAATAATACTGACCTTTTGTTGCTGACAGGCTGAAACCTAAGTGGCTAATGACCAACATGATGTCATGATATATTTCAAGGATACAACTGATGATTATTATTGGTTACTGATCAGTGGTAGGGCAGAACATGTGAAACATGATGATGTCATCAGAAACCAGCTGACTTATCTTAATGTTGTTAGGTACTGTGACCTAATCAATATTCAATGATTGATTCATTAATCTGGGATTCGTTTTTATTAGCCTAATAATATATAAACTGGTCATGTCTGATTTTTGAGGAAAATATTGATTGATCAGATTGTCTGAATGTTTAATGAAGCAGTGTTAATAAAGTTTGTTTTTTTCTCTTTCTGTATCTCCTGCAGGAGGAGCCGATCAGCTGATCTCCTGTTACCATGGAAACAACAGAATGTGTGGCTGTGTGTGTGTGCGTGCATTTGTGTTCACCTTTACTCTGGCAGTGTGCGTGTCCAGGGCGGAGCTACTGGGCATGCTCCGTTGGCGGACTCCTCTCTCTGGAGCGTCTGGAATAGATGGAGTGCATCATGGGAGAGTTCTGTACTTTTTACATCAGCAGTTGGTCATGTTCGCTCCACAACTGTTGACGTGGTAACTGGGGGAAAGGGTTGCCATGGTGACCAGTGGCAGGTTTTTTTCCAGATGTTTTGGTGGTTTTTTTGGTGCCTTTATTACAGGTCATGTGATCGGTTCTGTTGTTTGTTATTGTCATAACAACGCTCTCTGAGATCCAGTCTGACCCAAACGTCACATTGGATAAGAATCCCAACCTCAAGACAGCCACAGGTCAAAATTCAGATAGGGCATACATATATAATGTGTATATATATGTATATATATATATATATATACATATTATATATAAATATATATATAATGTGTATATATATATATATATATCTATATATAATAATCTGTCTACCTGTCTGTTCTTCCCCTCCCATCCTCCTTACCTTTGTGGGCAGAGTGAGGAGGTGCTGAGGTCACATGGAGGGTGTATCTTAGCATCCAGATAGTACAAGTCTCTGCCCTCTCAGCCAGAAGCAGAGGATGGACCTGAGGAAGAGGATGATGATGATGAATGAAGTTTCCTATCTTCCTCAGGACAACCCTCATGTGTTGTTTTACCTCCAGGTCGTTCAGCATCACCAGCTGAGAGTCTGACAGGATGCAGAACATTTTACTCCACACTTCAGGCTCTGCCTTTCGACCACACGACAGCCAATGGATGGAGGCGCTCTTCAACTCGGTGACATCATCACAACCTTAGTACATTCCAGCAAAATACAAAGAGGACAATCCCGATGCTCCAAATATGAGAGGATGAGTCAAAGCAGGATGAAGATCTTAAAACAGACTGGTCATGTCTGGACCTTCATCACCTATCATGGAGTCAGTCACATGACCCAGATACTAACATGAAAATATGTTTGATCTTAACGGTTTGTTCATGCTCTGGTACCTCCTGGTACAACCAGACAGGATATGACAGGATGAGTGTTGTCCTCACCCTGAGACTCACCCATCCAGCAGGTAACAACACCTGATCCCATCCCTGCTGCCACTGTGGATCTATGTTTGACCCTCAGTGTCATCCGTACACTCAACCAGTCAGTCAGCTTTAAACCAAACACCAGTGGCCTTCTCCTCTGTGTCGTTAGCGTCCTTATTTAGCCTGTCGTCCATGAACACGCCCTTCTGTACGGAGATACTGTTTCATTTAGTTTGGAACTAGTTTATGTATTCACTAGTTGATGTTTTAATGAAGGTAACATAAATATCAAGTCAAACCCTTATCAACTAATCACAGCTGTTTGATGACTCCTCCTCTCTGGAGACAAAGTGGCGACTGTTCCACCTTTTTCTTACAGCTCTTATCTGACTTGTTGTGATCCAGCTGTCAATCATCAACTCACCAATCACATTCATCCAGGCCATGTGCTGACACCTGGACAGGTATTTCACCAGCTCCTCCATTGTAACAGGATCCTCTGAGGGACACACCTGTCTGTCTGACTACTACACACACCTGAGGCAGATGGACAGGTAGACAGAGAGACAGGTCCAATAACACTGGTAGGATGGGTAGATGCAGAAAAGTAGACAGAGACTCCCAGACAGGTAGACAGAGACTCCCAGACAGATAGACAGGTAAACAGAGACTCCCAGACAGGTAGACAGAGACTCCCAGACAGGTAGACAGAGACTCCCAGACAGGTAGACAGAGACTCCCAGACAGATAGACAGGTAAACAGAGACTCCCAGACAGGTAGACAGAGACTCACAGACAGGTAGACAGACACTCACAGACAGGTAGACAGAGACTCACAGACAGGTAGACAGAGACTCACAGACAGGTAAACAGAGACTCCCAGACAGGTAGACAGAGACTCACAGACAGGTAGACAGAGACTCCCAGACAGATAGACAGGTAAACAGAGACTCCCAGACAGGTAGACAGAGACTCCCAGACAGGTAGACAGAGACTCACAGACAGATAGACAGGTAAACAGAGACTCACAGAAAGATAGACAGGTAGACAGAGACTCACAGACTGATAGACAGGTAAGCAGAGACTCACAGACAGGTAGACAGAGACTCCCAGACAGGTTGACAGAGACTCCCAGACAGATAGACAGGTGAACAGAGACTCCCAGACAGGTCAACAGAGACTCCCAGACAGATAGACAGGTAAACAGAGACTCCCAGACAGATAGACAGGTAAACAGAGACTCACAGACAGGTAGACAGAGACTCCCAGACAGGTTGACAGAGACTCCCAGACAGATAGACAGGTAAACAGAGACTCCCAGACAGGTAGACAGGTAAACAGAGACTCCCAGACAGGTAGACAGGTAGAGAGACTCCCAGACAGATAGACAGGTAAACAGAGACTCACAGACAGGTAGACAGAGACTCACAAACAGGTAGACAGAGACTCACAGACAGATAGACAGGTAAACAGAGACTCACAGACAGATAGACAGAGACTCACAGACAGATAGACAGGTAAACAGAGACTCACAGACAGATAGACAGGTAAACAGAGACTCACAGACAGATAGACAGGTAAACAGAGACTCACAGACAGATTGACAGGTAAACAGAGACTCAGAGACAGATAGACAGAGACTCAGAGACAGATAGACAGGTAAACAGAGACTCACAGACAGATAGACAGGTAAACAGAGACTCACAGACAGGTAGACAGGTAAACAGAGACTCACAGACAGGTAGACAGGTAAACAGAGACTCACAGACAGATTGACAGGTAAACAGAGACTCCCAGACAGGTAGACAGAGACTCCCAGAGAGGTTGACAGAGACTCACAGACAGATAGACAGGTAAACAGAGACTCCCAGACAGGTCAACAGAGACTCACAGAAAGATAGACAGGTAAACAGAGACTCACAGACAGGTAGACAGGTAAACAGAGACTCACAGACAGATTGACAGGTAAACAGAGACTCACAGACAGGTAGACAGGTAAACAGAGACTCCCAGACAGATTGACAGGTAAACAGAGACTCCCAGACAGGTAGACAGGTAAACAGAGACTCACAGACAGATTGACAGGTAAGCAGAGACTCACAGACAGGTAGACAGAGACTCCCAGACAGGTTGACAGAGACTCCCAGACAGATAGACAGGTAAACAGAGACTCCCAGACAGGTCAACAGAGACTCCCAGACAGATAGACAGGTAAACAGAGACTCCCAGACAGATAGACAGGTAAACAGAGACTCCCAGACAGATAGACAGGTAAACAGAGACTCACAGACAGATAGACAGGTAGACAGAGACTCACAGACAGATAGACAGGTAAGCAGAGACTCACAGACAGATAGACAGGTAGACTCACAGACAGGTAAACAGAGACTCACAGACAGGTAGACAGAGACTCCCAGACAGGTAGACAGGTAGACAGAGACTCCCAGACAGATAGACAGGTAGACTCCCAGACAGGTCAACAGAGACTCCCAGACAGATAGACAGGTAAACAGAGACTCCCAGACAGATAGACAGGTAAACAGAGACTCCCAGACAGATAGACAGGTAGACAGAGACTCCCAGACAGGTAGACAGGTAAACAGAGACTCCCAGACAGGTAAACAGAGACTCACAGACAGATAGACAGGTAAGCAGAGACTCACAGACAGATAGACTGGTAAGCAGAGACTCACAGACAGGTAAACAGAGACTCACAGACAGGTAGACAGAGACTCACAGACAGGTAGACAGGTAAGCAGAGACTCAGACAGATAGACAGGCAAGCAGAGACTCACAGACAGATAGACAGGTAAGCAGAGACTCACAGACAGATAGACAGGTAGACTCACAGACAGATAGACAGGTAGGCAGAGACTCACAGACAGATAGACAGGTAGACTCACAGACAGGTAGACAGGTAAACAGAGACTCACAGACAGATAGACAGGTAAACAGAGTCTCACAGACAGATAGACAGGTAAGCAGAGACTCCCAGACAAGTAGACAGGTAAACAGAGACTCCCAGACAGAGACTCCCAGACAGATAGACAGAGACTCCCAGACAGGTAGACAGAGACTCCCAGACAGGTAGACAGAGACTCCCAGACAGATAGACAGGTAAACAGAGACTCACAGACAGATAAAAAGGTAAGCAGAGACTCACAGACAGGTAGACAGGTAAACAGAGACTCCCAGACAGAGACTCCCAGACAGATAGACAGAGACTCCCAGACAGGTCGACAGAGACTCCCAGACAGGTAGACAGAGACTCCCAGACAGATAGACAGGTAAACAGAGACTCACAGACAGATAGACAGGTAAGCAGAGACTCACAGACAGATAGACAGGTAAACAGAGACTCCCAGACAGGTAGACAGAGACTCCCAGACAGGTAGACAGAGACTCCCAGACAGATAGACAGGTAAACAGAGACTCCCAGACAGGTAGACAGAGACTCCCAGACAGGTAGACAGAGACTCCCAGACAGATAGACAGGTAAACAGAGACACCCAGACAGATAGACAGCTAAACAGAGACTCCCAGACAGGTAAACAGAGACTCCCAGACAGGTAGACAGGTAGATAGAGACTCACAGACAGATAGACAGGTAAACAGAGACTCACAGACAGATAGACAGGTAAGCAGAGACTCCCAGACAGGTAGACAGAGACTCCCAGACAGATAGACAGGTAAACAGAGACTCCCAGACAGGTAGATAGGTAAACAGAGACTCCCAGACAGGTAGATAGGTAGATAGAGACTCACAGACAGGTAGACAGAGACTCCCAGACAGATAGACAGGTAAGCAGAGACTCCCAGACAGGTAGACAGGTAAACAGAGACTCCCTGACAGGTAGATAGAGACTCCCAGACAGGTAGACAGAGACTCACAGACAGATAGACAGGTAAACAGAGACTCCCAGACAGATAGACAGGTAAACAGAGACTCCCAGACAGGTAGCTAGGTAAACAGAGACTCCCAGACAGATAGACAGGTAAACAGAGACTCACAGACAGGTAGACAGAGACTCACAGACAGGTAGACAGAGACTCACAGACAGATAGACAGGTAAACAGAGACTCACAGACAGATAGGCAGAGACTCACAGACAGATAGACAGGTAAACAGAGACTCACAGACAGATAGGCAGAGACTCACAGACAGATAGACAGGTAAACAGAGACTCACAGACAGATTGACAGGTAAACAGAGACTCACAGGTAAGCAGAGACTCCCAGACAGGTTGACAGAGACTCACAGACAGATAGACAGGTAAACAGAGACTCCCAGACAGATAGACAGGTAAACAGAGACTCCCAGACAGATAGACAGGTAAACAGAGACTCCCAGACAGATAGACAGGTAAACAGAGACTCCCAGACAGATAGACAGGTAAACAGAGACTCCCAGACAGATAGACAGGTAAACAGAGACTCACAGACAGATAGACAGGTAGACAGAGACTCACAGACAGATAGACAGGTAAGCAGAGACTCACAGACAGATAGACAGGTAGACTCACAGACAGGTAAACAGAGACTCACAGACAGGTAGACAGAGACTCCCAGACAGGTAGACAGGTAGACAGAGACTCCCAGACAGATAGACAGGTAGACTCCCAGACAGGTCAACAGAGACTCCCAGACAGATAGACAGGTAAACAGAGACTCCCAGACAGATAGACAGGTAAACAGAGACTCCCAGACAGATAGACAGGTAGACAGAGACTCCCAGACAGGTAGACAGGTAAACAGAGACTCCCAGACAGGTAAACAGAGACTCACAGACAGATAGACAGGTAAGCAGAGACTCACAGACAGATAGACTGGTAAGCAGAGACTCACAGACAGGTAAACAGAGACTCACAGACAGGTAGACAGAGACTCACAGACAGGTAGACAGGTAAGCAGAGACTCAGACAGATAGACAGGCAAGCAGAGACTCACAGACAGATAGACAGGTAAGCAGAGACTCACAGACAGATAGACAGGTAGACTCACAGACAGATAGACAGGTAGGCAGAGACTCACAGACAGATAGACAGGTAGACTCACAGACAGGTAGACAGGTAAACAGAGACTCACAGACAGATAGACAGGTAAACAGAGTCTCACAGACAGATAGACAGGTAAGCAGAGACTCCCAGACAAGTAGACAGGTAAACAGAGACTCCCAGACAGAGACTCCCAGACAGATAGACAGAGACTCCCAGACAGGTAGACAGAGACTCCCAGACAGGTAGACAGAGACTCCCAGACAGATAGACAGGTAAACAGAGACTCACAGACAGATAAAAAGGTAAGCAGAGACTCACAGACAGGTAGACAGGTAAACAGAGACTCCCAGACAGAGACTCCCAGACAGATAGACAGAGACTCCCAGACAGGTAGACAGAGACTCCCAGACAGATAGACAGGTAAACAGAGACTCACAGACAGATAGACAGGTAAGCAGAGACTCACAGACAGATAGACAGGTAAACAGAGACTCCCAGACAGGTAGACAGAGACTCCCAGACAGGTAGACAGAGACTCCCAGACAGATAGACAGGTAAACAGAGACTCCCAGACAGGTAGACAGAGACTCCCAGACAGGTAGACAGAGACTCCCAGACAGATAGACAGGTAAACAGAGACACCCAGACAGATAGACAGCTAAACAGAGACTCCCAGACAGGTAAACAGAGACTCCCAGACAGGTAGACAGGTAGATAGAGACTCACAGACAGATAGACAGGTAAACAGAGACTCACAGACAGATAGACAGGTAAGCAGAGACTCCCAGACAGGTAGACAGAGACTCCCAGACAGATAGACAGGTAAACAGAGACTCCCAGACAGGTAGATAGGTAAACAGAGACTCCCAGACAGGTAGATAGGTAGATAGAGACTCACAGACAGGTAGACAGAGACTCCCAGACAGATAGACAGGTAAGCAGAGACTCCCAGACAGGTAGACAGGTAAACAGAGACTCCCTGACAGGTAGATAGAGACTCCCAGACAGGTAGACAGAGACTCACAGACAGATAGACAGGTAAACAGAGACTCCCAGACAGATAGACAGGTAAACAGAGACTCCCAGACAGGTAGCTAGGTAAACAGAGACTCCCAGACAGATAGACAGGTAAACAGAGACTCACAGACAGGTAGACAGAGACTCACAGACAGGTAGACAGAGACTCACAGACAGATAGACAGGTAAACAGAGACTCACAGACAGATAGGCAGAGACTCACAGACAGATAGACAGGTAAACAGAGACTCACAGACAGATAGGCAGAGACTCACAGACAGATAGACAGGTAAACAGAGACTCACAGACAGATTGACAGGTAAACAGAGACTCACAGGTAAGCAGAGACTCCCAGACAGGTTGACAGAGACTCACAGACAGATAGACAGGTAAACAGAGACTCCCAGACAGATAGACAGGTAAACAGAGACTCCCAGACAGATAGACAGGTAAACAGAGACTCCCAGACAGATAGACAGGTAAACAGAGACTCCCAGACAGATAGACAGGTAAACAGAGACTCCCAGACAGGTAGACAGAGACTCACAGACAGGTAAGCAGAGACTCCCAGACAGGTTGACAGAGACTCACAGACAGAGACAGGTAAACAGAGACTCCCAGACAGATAGACAGGTAAACAGAGACTCCCAGACAGATAGACAGGTAAACAGAGACTCCCAGACAGATAGACAGGTAGACAGAGACTCCCAGACAGGTAGACAGAGACTCACAGACAGGTAGACAGGTAAACAGAGACTCCCAGACAGGTAGACAGGTAAACAGAGACTCCCAGACAGGTAGACAGAGACTCCCAGACAGATAGACAGGTAAACAGAGACTCACAGACAGGTAGACAGAGACTCACAGACAGATAGACAGGTAAACAGAGACTCACAGACAGATAGACAGAGACTCACAGACAGATAGACAGGTAAACAGAGACTCACAGACAGGTAGACAGGTAAACAGAGACTCACAGACAGGTAGACAGGTAAACAGAGACTCACAGACAGGTAGACAGGTAAACAGAGACTCCCAGACAGGTAAGCAGAGACTCCCAGACAGGTTGACAGAGACTCCCAGACAGATAGACAGGTAAACAGAGACTCCCAGACAGATAGACAGGTAAACAGAGACTCCCAGACAGATAGACAGAGACTCCCAGACAGGTAGACAGAGACTCACAGACAGGTAGACAGGTAAACAGAGACTCACAGACAGATAGACTGGTAGACAGAGACTCACAGACAGATAGACAGGTAAGCAGAGACTCACAGACAGATAGACAGGTAGACTCACAGACAGGTAGACAGGTAAACAGAGACTCACAGACAGATAGACAGGTAAACAGAGACTCACAGACAGATAGACAGGTAAGCAGAGACTCACAGACAAGTAAACAGAGACTCACAGACAGGTAGACAGAGACTCACAGACAGGTAAGCAGAGACTCACAGACAGATAGACAGGTAGGCAGAGACTCACAGACAGATAGACAGGTAAACAGAGACTCACAGACAGATAGACAGGTAAGCAGAGACTCACAGACAAGTAAACAGAGACTCACAGACAGGTAGACAGAGACTCACAGACAGATAGACAGAGACTCACAGACAGGCAGGTGTAGAACCTGAGGCTCGTCTCTTCACTGCGTGTCATTACTTCTTAACCTGTCTATCTGCAGGAACCCTCAGGACGACAGACGCACCTGAGCTGTCTGACTGACTCTTGGTGTGTGTTGTTTTTCTCGTGTTTAACACCTTAATGGTATTAACAGATTAGCACCTGTCAATCACTGTCAATGCTACATACACACACAGACACACACACAAACACAGAGGTCGAAGGTCAAACAAATGGGTCTTTATTCCAGAGAAAGCTGGCAGCTGATTGGTCAACTGAACAAAACATCCAAACAGTCACATGATCAAAACAACAGTCAGGTCAATGGGAAGGGGCGTGGTTACCACGAGGTTTAAAGTGACACAGTGAGTTTTATGTCTCAGAGACTGTTAGCACTATTAGCATTCCACATTCGATCCAATCAGCTGTGTTAGCTTCAATCTAACATAGAAGTGAACATTTGAAGAGTACCAAGCTCCTGATCACTGATCAGTGTCTCTGACTGATTATCAGTTTGGTGATTGAGGCTGATCGTTGCATAGATAGCGAGTTTAAAGACCTGAGGAAGAGGTCACATGGTCATTTTAAACCGTTAAGCGGATAGAGAACCTCAGTGCTAACAGAGCATTTTTATTTTTACTATTATATTTCTCTCTGCATTTTGTTTTTGACAGAGACTAAATGACTAGAATAAATTTAAAAGCCTGTGTTTTAACATTAAAACTCGTTATTCTGGAAGGAAACGTAGATAAAACTGGAAGTCTACAGGTAAACAAACACCAACTGAGAACAGCTGCTGCTGCAATCTCTTCAGGCCACACCCCCTCTGTGAAGTCATCACTGACTGAACCATCAGAGATGAGAGGAGCAGCTCAGCTCAGTCTGCCGAACGGGTACAGCAGTCAGGACAGGTGTGTGCTGTTTGACAGCCTCTGACTGTTTAACATGTCAGAGAAGAAGAAACTGATGAAATACAGACCATAATACTAAATAATCATGTAACACTGTGTGTCTGGTCTTTGGCTGTATTTACTAAACTCTACAGACTCCAGATCAGCTGTGATTCCTCCAGACTGAGCAGGAAACCGTCTGACAGACGTCTGGAGGACCAGAGATCAAAAAGGACTGTAGGGATGTACATCACTGTTGCTAGGCAGCAGACATTAAATATCAATGATGAATTATTTTTGTTTTTTTAGAAAATAAAATAAATGATTGCTAACATGTTTGAAACCATTATAGCTCAGACCCTCAGAGACATGAACACCTTATTGTCCTAATAAGGTGTTGTCCCCTCCCACTCTAACAGGTACTGCACCGTCCCCTGAGCAGTGACACGTCGAGCCAACACCTGGTACCTCTCCCCATTGGTCAGTCTGCCCGCCACTCCAAAATACGAGGAGATGGAGGAGTGCAGGTGGGAGGAGTCAGAGTGAATATGGGAGGGGTCTGACAAGAAGTGGGAGGAATCAGATGTCAGGTGAGTGTGGTTCACAGCATCCTGGTCCATCATCAACCCAGAGGGCTCCTCCCCTGCTTCGCTGCGATTGGCCCACTGGCTGTAGCTGTTGGTATGCAACTTCCTCTTCCTGCTGCCCACCCTCCTTCTGAGGACACAGAGGTCAAAGGTCAGAGAAATGAATGAAAACCTTTATTGCCCCAAGGGGGAATTTGCTTTGCACAGGAAGCATACACAACACAAAAATATAACATAAAAACATGAACATGATATAAGACAGAGCATATAAAATAACATCAGGCATCCGCAGTGAATAAATAATAAAGTGCCATTCCTAGCTTCAGACCTACGAAGAGTCTTTGTTGAAGCCAATTATGTTACATTAAATGTTACATTAAAGATAACATTTGCATGGAAAGAGATTGTGGTCTTTTTATTTGACAACACCACACCTTTATATATATATATATATAATTAAACACACGCACATATTTACACTTTTTTTTGTATTTTATTATTTGAATTACTTTGTCTCATATTAATTTGATTATTACCATTGATATATTATTATTATTATTACTTTAGTTTTGATTATTACTATTGTTATTGAATTTGTATGTATTATTATATGATGCTTTGGCAACATTGTTTTATTACATTCATGCCAATAAAGCTTATTGAATTGAATTGAGAGAGAGAGGCAACAGTAAGGGTAAGTATCATGGAAGTGTGATACTTTATAGCCAATAAATCAAACTTAAATAAAGTGATATAAGTGTATTATTACATTATCGGCTCCAGTTATGACATTTTTAAAGGATGTTTGAAAACCCAGCCAATAATGTAACAACTTATTACATTACGGGCAAAAAGTTATTATGTTATTGGTTCAGAAAGTTTATTACGTTATTGGCTGCTACATACATCAACACATATTTACTAAATATAAATGTAAGGATTTAAAAAATGAATTTGACCATAGGCTACATCTGCATTGGATATAGCATTGTTGGTAAACATTCATCTTTATAATGGTACCCTGTCTGAGCAACGATACTGATAAAGGGTTTCATCAGTGAAGATTCCTTCTAAAGTTCATGGGCCACCAGATCCTGATGCCACTAGATCCTGGTACCAGCCAATGAAGCAGAACTTCAGTGGAACCATTCTAGTTGTTCCACCCACAGAGTTAAATAATAGAGGATAACTTTCCTGTTTTTGCAGATACACTCAACAAAAATATAAAGCAGATCTTTTGTTTTGCTCCATTTTTTATGAGTTGAAGTAAAAGATCTAAAACTAAACTAAAAGTTTCTTCCCCTCAAATGTGGTTGAGAAATGTATTAAAATCTGTGATAGTGAGATAATCCATCCACCTGACAGGTGTACCATATCAAGATGCTGATTGGACAGAAGAAGAAACTTGAATCCATTTTGTTGATTGTTGATAAACGTGAGGTGTGAGACCATCTGAGCATCCGTCAGACACCATGTTTTACATTTACATTATAAATGTGTGTATTAAATGTATTCTTATATTCTGTGTGTGAATCAGTTGGAAAAGAGATTCTTGAGAGAAGCTTTAAGAGAGAAAATAATATTTATGATGTTGGTTCACATCCCTGCCATCATGAGTGATGATAAAGCTCTGAATCGTGTGAATCAGTTGTGGGATTTGACTCCAGTGATGATGTCAGAGAAATGTGCTGCTGTCACTAGTGTTCATCTCGTCAGCCATAAAGGTGATGGGGGACATCAGAACCATTTTTGTCCAGCGCATATCTTCACCAGACTGAGGAGAGGACTGGAGGACTGTTGGAGGACTCTGGGTAATGTAGTCTCAATCCTGGGTCAAATGTCCTCATTTGCTTTGATCACATTTAGCTACATGATCCTGTTATTAGTTAATTAAAAAGAAATTGACGGAGGCTCAACCTTCTGTTTAAACAGACTCATAGCACCACCTGCTGGTGTGGAGGGTGAAGGACATTGGTGAGACCATCGTGACCAAAACACAGCCGTGTTGTTTATGTTCATGTATGTTGGATGGAGTATTATCATTATATTTATCTGAAGTCACATGACTCATGTTTGAGTATCTGATGACCTGATGGATGTCTGGATGCTGCTGCTTACCTGAAGTGATAGGAGGCACTGGTGGTAGCAGAACCTGCTGTGGAGGCATCTGTGGAGTCCTGATCAATACTGACCGCCCTACTGGAACTACTGGGAATGATCAGACAGGACCAGTAAGATTACACGTAGAATATTGATTATTAGTGATTGACATGATTGATCTCACCTCTTGAGGCTCTGCAGCTCATCCAGGGTGAAGTCAAAGATGCTGGCCATGTGATGGTTGGAGGTCAAACTACAGGACGCCTCGTTCTACATGCACACACAGTAAACTGATCACAGGTCAGTCTTACATTAAACTGATCAAAGGTCAGTCTTACATTAAACTGATCAAAGGTCAGTCTTACATTAAACTGATCAAAGGTCAGTCTTACATTAAACTGATCATAGGTCAGTCTTACATTAAACTGATCACAGGTCAGTCTTACATTAAACTGATCATAGGTTAGTCTTACATTAAACTGATCACAGGTCAGTCTTACATTAAACTGATCACAGGTCAGTCTTACATTAAACTGATCACAGGTCAGTCTTACATTAAACTGATCAAAGGTCAGTCTTACATTAAACTGATCAAAGGTCAGTCTTACATTAAACTGATCAAAGGTCAGTCTTACATTAAACTGATCATAGGTTAGTCTTACATTAAACTGATCACAGGTCAGTCTTACATTAAACTGATGATAGGTCAGTCTTACATTAAACTGATCACAGGTCAGTCTTACATTAAACTGATGATAGGTCAGTCTTACATTAAACTGATCACAGGTCAGTGTTATGTTAAACCGATCATAGGTCAGTCTTACATTAAACTGATGATAGGTCAGTCTTACATTAAACTGATCACAGGTCAGTCTTACATTAAACTGATCAAAGGTCAGTCTTACATTAAACTGATCAAAGGTCAGTCTTACATTAAACTGATCATAGGTTAGTCTTACATTAGGGATGGCATCTTCCAGCAGCCACTTGGACTTCCTCTTCCTCCTCTCTGATGAAGCACTGCACAGACAGACACACATGCAGGCTTTAATCATGTGACAGTATGATGACATCACACAAGCAGTCAATGATGAGTGGTACCTGTTCCTGACCCCGCCTCTCTTACGACCACACCCTCCATCGTTTTGATTGCGCTCAGGAAACACCTTGGATGGGGGATTGGGAGGGACTCTGGTCCTCAGACGGAAGATGCACTTCCTCTTCTTGATCTCCTTCCCACACAGAAACCTGAGCACACACAGCGTTATTGATCCATCACTGATAAATACATATTGATTAGTACTGATGATGTGATGTGATTCTTACTTGCTCTTGTATTTATTGAGGGCATCCAGCAGATGCTGCCCTCTATCTGCTGGAGGAGTGTTAGACAGCTGAACAACACACAAAAGAAGGTTAGAACCACGATCATCTGGTCCAGGTTCGGTTTAGTCTGGTATAGTCTAGTCCAGGTTTCAGTCAGTCTGGTATAGTCTAGTCCAGGGTCAGTTTAGTCTGGTATAGTTTAGTCCAGGGTCAGTTTAAACTGGTATAGTTTAGTCCAGGGTCAGTTTAGTCTGGTACCTTTCCAAGCTGTAAGTGTTCCCAGTTTTCTGAAATGAAGGCGAGGATCTCGTCCAGCTCGAAGTATTTCTTCTTGCTGCTAACGGACAGGTTGTAGAGGACCAGGTGAACCAGATCGACCCACCTCAGAGACAGGCGGCGGATGTACTCTGATCCTTTATTACACACAGAACACAGGAACACGTAGAACCTGAGCAGGAGGAGAGAATAGACCATGAAAAACAAGGATGAGAACACAGACTCAACACACAGAGGAGAAATGAGGAGATTATAAGAAAGGTAAAGAGGAGTGAATGATCACAGGAGGATCAGAGGAGGAGGCTCCTCACCTGTCTCCAAACATCATGGACTCCTGCAGACACTGAGTGCAGGCTTCATGGAACCACTGCTGACACCTGAAACACTGCAGCATCTTCAGGTACCACCTACACACAACACACCAACACCTTACAAACATCATCAACGACACAACACTGTCTTGACACTGATTGGTCTGTCTTACTCTCCAGGGCCTCCACAGTAACAGTAACACTGCTGCTGATTGGTCCGATGTTGGGAATCCCAGTCCAGAGAGTCCAGGTCGTACGGTAACACCTGCTTCATGGCTGACAGAGCTTTGGCTATAGGACCCTTCTTCAGAGCGCCCCCTTTCTGTGGGGAGAACAGACAGGCAGTCAGACAGACGGGTAGTCAAACAGACAGACAGGTAGTAAGATAGACAGACGGGTAGTCAGACAGACAGACGGATAGTCAGACAGACAGACAGGTAGTCACACAGATATTTAGTCACACAGACAGGTAGTCAGACAGACAGACAGGTAGTCAGACAGAGAGGTAGTCAGACAGAGAGGTAGTCCCACAGACAGGTAGTCACACAGACAGGTAGTCACACAGACAGGTAGTCAGACAGAGAGGTAGTCAGACAGAGAGGTAGTCACACAGACAGGTAGTCAGACAGAGAGGTAGTCACACAGACAGGCAGTCAGACAGACAGGTAGTAAGATAGACAGACGGGTGGTCAGACAGACAGATGGATAGTCAGACAGACAGACAGGTAGTCACACAGACATTTAGTCACACAGACAGGTAGTCAGACAGACAGACAGGTAGTCAGACAGAGAGGTAGTCAGAAAGACAGGTAGTCCCACAGACAGGTAGTCACACAGACAGGTAGTCACACAGACAGGTAGTCAGACAGAGAGGTAGTCAGACAGAGAGGTAGTCACACAGACAGGTAGTCAGACAGAGAGGTAGTCACACAGAGAGGTAGTCAGAAAGACAGGTAGTCCCACAGACAGGTAGTCAGACAGAGAGGTAGTCACACAGACAGGTAGTCACACAGGCAGGTAGTCAGACAGAGAAATAGTCACACAGACAGGTAGTCAGACAGACAGACAGGTAGTCAGACAGAGAGGTAGTCCCACAGACAGGTAGTCAGACAGAGAGGTAGTCCCACAGACAGGTAGTCACACAGACAGGTAGTCAGACAGACAGGTAGTCACACAGACAGGTAGTCACACAGACAGGTAGTCAGACAGAGAGGTAGTCACACAGACAGGTAGTCAGACAGAGAGGTAGTCACACAGACAGGTAGTCAGACAGAGAGGTAGTCCCACAGACAGGTAGTCAGACAGACAGGTAGTCACACAGGCAGGTAGTCAGACAGAGAGGTAGTCAGAAAGACAGGTAGTCCCACAGACAGGTAGTCAGACAGAGAGGTAGTCACACAGACATTTAGTCACACAGACAGGTAGTCAGACAGACAGGTAGTCACACAGACAGGTAGTCCCACAGACAGGTAGTCAGACAGAGAGGTAGTCACACAGACAGGTAGTCAGACAGAGAGGTAGTCACACAGACATTTAGTCCCACAGACAGGTAGTCACACAGGCAGGTAGTCAGACAGAGAGGTAGTCAGAAAGACAGGTAGTCCCACAGACAGGTAGTCAGACAGAGAGGTAGTCACACAGACATTTAGTCACACAGACAGGTAGTCAGACAGACAGACAGGTAGTCAGACAGACAGGTAGTCCCACAGACAGGTAGTCAGACAGAGAGGTAGTCACACAGACAGGTGGTCAGACAGACAGGTAGTCAGACAGACTGTTTTACTGACTGAAGTTATTTCCAATGTGAATTCAGATGAAGAGTTGATGAAACTTTATTTTCCATATCTGTCCTGTATAGTTATTACTAGTATAGTTATTACTGTAGTTGTGCCTGTTTGAGTTGATTCATCATTTTATATCTTTACCAAAGTACAAGTGCTGACAAACAGATAAATGTTGTTAAAGATCAGTTTAACCAAAAATATGTTACTGCAAAAAACATTTGATCCTTTATTGTGTATCTAACAGTTCACAGCTCAGCAAGGAGGAGGTTCCAACGACTGGACCTCCTCAGTCTGACCTGACCCCTGACTGGACCACAGGACATGTGTATGTGTGTGTGTGTGTACCCTGACAGCCAGTGCGAACACACATCGTCGACAGAACCAGGGACTCAGAGTGATGCTGCCCTCTACTGGAGGAACGTGACACCGCTGGTGGAAACCTGACACACAGAAGACAACTGTCAGCTGATCGTTATCACATGACATCATCTAGCAAATCAATCAATCAGATCTACACTCTCCAGTCACGTGACTCATTGATTAACCAGCTGCCTGTCTTGCTCACCTATGCCACACTTCCCACAGATGAGGATCTGGTTGTCTTCGTTTAATTGGCTGTCAGAGTTTGGCTCCACCTCCCGACACACAGAGCAACGAGGCTCCTCCCCTGGCACTCCAGCTGCAAAGTGATTGGACAAAAACTGGTGACTGACAGCATGAGTGAAGCCAGATTTTAGACAGAAGGTCCAGGTAAAGGTAATGAGGACAGGCAGCAGCATCATCATTGATCATCATTGATTTGTGGGCAGCCCTGGGACCTTCCTGTCTCTGTTCTCCCCATGTCTGTGTGGGTTCCCTCCAGGTTCTCCGGGTTCCTCTTGATGACTCTAAACTGTCTGTAGTTGTAAATGTGAATGTGAATGGTTGTTTGTGTTTCTATGTTGGTCCTGTGATGAGCTGGAGAGTGAACCCCGCCTCTCCCCCAACGTCAACTAGGATAGGCTCCACCCCCCGCAACCCTACACAGGTTAATCAGCTACAGAAAATGGATGGATGATTGATTGATGGATGGATGATAATTGATGGATGGATGATGGATGATGCTTTTAGGGTGATGTCATTGTTCACTGACTTTTTTCTCTAAGCCTAGTTTTTATGCTACATTTATTGTGTATTTATTATTGTTGGTCTGATGCTGACTGGACAACAAACAGGGGCAACAAAGTTTTTCTTGACCTGTCTCTCTCCACCTGTGTGTCAATCTCGATATGTCTACCTGTCTGTCTCTCTCCACGTCTGTCGATCTCTATATGTCTACCTGTCTGTCTCTCTCCACCTGTCTGTCTCTCTCTCTATATATGTCTATCTGTCTCTCTCTCTCTCTCTCTCCACCTGTCTGTCTCTCTCTCTATATATGTCTACCTGTCTCTCTCTCTCTCTCTCTCCACCTGTGTGTCGATCTCTATGTCTACCTGTCTGTCTCTCTCCACCTGTCTGTCTCTCTCTCTATATATGTCTACCTGTCTCTCTCTCTCTCTCTCCACCTGTGTGTCGATCTCTATGTCTACCTGTCTGTCTCTCTCTACCTGTCTGTTGATCTCGATATGTCTACCTGTCTGTCTCTCTCCACCTGTCTGTCTCTCTCTCTATGACTACCTGTCTCTCTCTCCACCTGTCTGTTGATCTCGGTATGTCTACCTGTCTGTCTCTGTCTCTCCACCTGCCTGTCTCTCACCGTGTTGGATGTCCTTCCATAGTACCCAGAACTTGGAGTTGTCCTCAAACGTAACAAAGCAGCTCTGTCTCGGTGGACTCACCTGTCAATCACAACATAGTTACAGCAACCAATCAGAGGTGACGGTCTGTTCCTGTGTGTGTGTGTGTGTGTTACCCTCTGTATCTTGCCCAGGTAGTACAGTCCATCTGACCAATGACAGAGGACAAACTGTCCGACACTCAAACTGGACTCCTCCACCTCCAGACCCCGCCCTCCTTGACATGCGCCATCTCCTGTAGACACCTGAGGCTCCAGACCACAGAAGGCTTCAATCAGGTCCTCAAACATCCTGCAAAGACACATAGATGTGTCATACTGTGGTCCAATCAGCTCCAAACAGGCCAATGTGTCGTCATCAGACAAATCAATCATGGAAATATTGATTAGATACTGATTTCTGTATTCATTTGTGACTGTCAGAATAAAACATACACCTGTAACACTACTACAGTATAAATGACACTGAGGTCCATGTAAAAGATGATAAATCACATGTTGAAAGGCATGATGAAGACATCACAGTGAGCTGATCAGTCCCTGTTAAATGGCATGTAACTATGGAGGCATTGGTTCAAATGAAATAATATTGATATCATCTGTCAAAAGAAACATTTTGAACGGATTTCATTGGTGGGTTAGATTCGGAGGCATATCCAGAAGATGGTCGGTCTACATGTCAACTGTTACAGAACGTCCATAAGTCTGACGGATTTTCTGCATTTCAACGTTCCTGTGGAAAGTCATTATATTTCTTACAGGAAAATACAGTTTACGCCCGCCTGTCATAAATAACAAAAAGCATAATTTTGGTGATGTAACTGTGTCCTCTGATTATAAATGTGTATTAATAATGAATATGTTTTAACTAGGGCTATCAACATTAACACCTTCATTTCTGTTACTAATTGTTATGACCCCTTGGGGTTTTTTTTTCCTGCAGGTGGGTGACTGAGTGACCTGGAACACCTGTGGCGCCCAGTGGTTCCAGTTTACTTAAGGACCAGCTTCAGTCTAATAGCTCTCTCTGCTCTTCCCACAGACACACCACATCCTGGTTTGTTCATGTTGTGTTGAAGTTATATTATGTTTTGCACCTTACAACATCCTCACACATACACACTCCAGTCATGCACACCTTACACTACTGACTTTACTGATGGCTCACCTCCATATGTAAATAGTTACTTTAACTGGTACTTTAATTTGGTCTAATCTGGTTACATTTGGTTAAATAAAGTATTTTGTTAACTGCTTCTTCATGGTGTGTCTCCTTGTTGTTGTGACCATCTGAACCAGGTCATAACACTAATAAACTAATAGTCACAAGTTTTACCACATTTTCTTCCTGTAATTCCAGTGTGGACTTTCACTGAGGCATATTTAAGGATGATAAGACAATGACTGAGGAGACATCCCCGGTGTGTGAACAGAAAGTTTCACTGTAAAAAGCTTCCAGCAGATGTTTAGATAAAACCAAACTTGTGTGCGCATAATGCAGTGAAATGTAGCCGTGTGACATCATCGTATCTTCTACGATGATGTCAGGCTGCGGTCGCCATGACCACCAGCCTGCTACACTGACTGAGCAACATCCGGTCTTTCGTTAAAGTTGTCCCTCGGAATTTGAGTCCCATTAGCACACAAATAAGTTCCACATGTGTACTGGCTGCACTCGTTCATACATATATGTACCGTTACGCCTCTAGTCAACAACATACCTCCAAAATGTCTTTACATTGACATGGACAAATCCACAACAGGGCAGTGAAGAGTCAAAAGTTTGGACAACAACAAAGCTGGCGAAGGTAGAGGCTAGTAAATAAAAATATCAAAAATGGAGGTTTTTTAAAAACTTTTTCATTTCACTTTTTCTTATTCCTCGTGTCCGTAGACATTTGTGTCGAGCTAAAATTACAGCTACATTATGCCAAATTAATTCTGGTGGTGCTGATCAGTTTTCAACCGTTTTGTCTGTATCCATAAGCTTTCGGAAAACATGCAAAAATGGAGAGGACATGAATAACGGGTAGGACGGAGGGCTCCGTCTGCAGTGTTTGCCCGAGAAATGATTTAGTCCCGGTGGACAGAGCTGATAGAGACCATGCAGTGTTTCCCACAGGATTTTGAGAAACTTTCGGGGGTGAACCCCAGACTTTCTAGGGGGGTCCAGGGGCATGCTCCCCAGGAAGAAAAATGTGTACCTTTTAAAGTTAAAGGTATACTCCCACTCAACTTATAGCCTAGGCATACAAAATGCATTCCACACAAAATGCGGCAGATCAATTAATAAATATCATTTTATTATTTGGTCAGGTTTTAATGCATAATTCAAACTAAAACATGCCTAATGAAAGGGAATTCTGTGGGTAGGTTTGTTTTGGATTTCCTACCTGGCAGCCGTTTCCCTGCAGCTTCCTTTCTCTTATGCGTAAACCAGCCGTGTGTCCAGATTTAGATTTCAGTATCTCCCATCGATCCTTCTGCTCTCCAGTATTTACCAGTTTTACTCTCCGTTTCTTTTGTTCAAAAACTCTACACCTTTTCCTCTGTTATTTTAGATAGTCTCTGCTTTCTCTTCACGTTCTCGCAGATTTTAAACTACCGCGCATGTGCGTGAGGCCTTGCGTGGCCTGGAAATCTGGGAAAGCCCTTGGGGAAGACATACGTGACGTCACCGAATTTGAAAATGGCCCTTTGTTTACTTCAGAATATTCTCCCCTCAGGGGATTCAAATCAGAATTGTTCTGTATTTCGCTACGCTAGAAATATGACCATTACATCAGGCTGTAGAATAACATTCGTCCTATGGAATAAAAATATCGTGGTTACTTTCAAAATTCTTCACACGCCTTGAGAAGGAAAACACTGAGTGGGAGTAAACCTTTAAATGCATCAATCTGGTGCACTTTGAGAACAAAATTAAGAGGTTAAATCTATTTTTAACTTTGTGCACATTGGTTCTATTGATAGGAATAATGACATTCAAAAAGTCACACTTATAATGCATGGTAAACGAGATGGAGTTTAACGCAGTTCAATTCAATTCATTTGTATAGCGCCAAATCACAACAAGAGTAATATCAAGTCACTTTACAAAACGAGCGTCTAGACCGACTCTTTATTCTAGAGAGACCCAACAATCCACCATGAGCAGCACTTGGCAACAGTGGCGACGAAAAACTGCCTTTTAAAAAAAGGCAGAAACGTCAAGCAGATCCAAGACTATAGGTGGGGGGAGCCTCTGCTTTGACTGGTTGGGGTGAGAGATCACAATGGTTAATAATAATAATAATTGACTAGAGTAGGGTATACATTTGAGCCATCAAAAAAATTAAGCAAAGGCAGTTACCTTTGTAGGTGGTCAAACCCTCTCTTCGGAAAGCTGAAAATAAATTTAACTCTCTCTCTCTCTCTTTATTTATATATATATATATATATATATATATATATATATATATATATATATATATATATATATATACATACATAGAGAGAGAGAGAGAGAGAGCTTTTCTATTTTATTAGCTGTTTAATAACCCATTCAGTGCTGCATTCCACACATAGTGCAGTATTGGACTCCCTCAGATGTGTTCAGCAGCTCATCACTGTATTTGAGTTTAATTGTTAAGTTAAACACGGTTGTTGTAAGTTGTCTGTACGTGAATGCCAATGTAAGTATTTCATTTGCTGTTTATGTCTTTTAATAGTTTCGATTGTTTAAAGGTAAAGGATAATTGTTGCTGTCGCTGTTAATTGAGCGTCGAAACTCCGTGAACGGACATACCGGAAGTGTGTTTTCAGAATAAAAGCATTCCGTATGAGTAACCAGAAGTAATGTGATTTTGGCGTTAGTCACAGCTTAACAGCGATAAATGTTGGACTATCGGGGCTGCATATTGACTCGGGGTGACGGGAGAAATGCGCAATGGCACAAAAACACAACGTTAACGATCTTTTTTATATGGAAGTTTGAAAATATTTTTGGTTCATTTTGAGACAGTTTAACACATTAATGGGAAACACTGCCATGTGCGTGCATCAAATTTTCGGTTATTTATTTCCATGTTAAACACTTAAAACAAAGTGATGACAAGAACAGGATGACTCAATAAACTGCATTTATTGCACACTACCACACTTCACTGGGACAAGTAAACAAATCAAAGAAATCCTTTGGTTTACTAAGGTTACTGGAAAATAAGTTGTTCAAAACTACAAAAATAGTTTGTAATAATAATAGTAATCAACCAATATAACCATACTACTGATCACGAACACATCGTAACGTTAGGTCGTAACCTATCAACAATAAAAACGAGAGCCAAAAACAGCTGCATCGCCGTTACACCAGAAAATATTAAATATCATAAACTGGATGAAGATAAAAGCCAGCATTTCTCCATCCAGTCCATCATTACATGTCACTGAGCATCCATTCAAATAGTCCTGGTTTGTTTACTGGTTAATGATGGAGGTATTCAGAGAGACAGAGATCTGAGAGGGAGGAGGACACAGAGAGGGAGGAGGACACAGAGAGAGAAGAGGACACAGAGAGAGAAGAGGACACAGAGAGGGAGGACACAGAGAGGGAGGAGGACACGGAGCTGGAGGAGGACACAAAGAGAGAAGAGGACACAGAGAGGGAGGAGGACACAGAGAGAGAAGAGGACACAGAGAGGGAGGAGGACACAGAGAGGGAGGAGGACACAGAGAGAGAAGAGGACACAGAGAGGGAGGACACAGAGAGGGAGGAGGACACGGAGCTGGAGGAGGACACAAAGAGAGAAGAGGACACAGAGAGGGAGGAGGACACAGAGAGGGAGGAGGACACAGAGAGAGAAGAGGACACAGAGAGGGAGGAGGACACAGAGAGGGAGGAGGACACAGAGAGAGAAGAGGACACAGAGAGGGAGGACACAGAGAGGGAGGAGGACACGGAGCTGGAGGAGGACACAAAGAGAGAAGAGGACACAGAGAGGGAGGAGGACACAGAGAGGGAGGAGGACACAGAGAGAGAAGAGGACACAGAGAGGGAGGAGGACACAGAGAGGGAGGAGGACACAGAGAGGGAGGAGGACACAGAGAGAGAAGAGGACACAGAGAGGGAGGAGGACACAGAGAGGGAGGAGGACACAGAGAGGGAGGAGGACACAGAGAGAGAAGAGGACACAGAGAGGGAGGACACAGAGAGGGAGGAGGACACGGAGCTGGAGGAGGACACAAAGAGAGAAGAGGACACAGAGAGGGAGGAGGACACAGAGAGGGAGGAGGACACAGAGAGAGAAGAGGACACAGAGAGGGAGGAGGACACAGAGAGGGAGGAGGACACAGAGAGGGAGGAGGACACGGAGCTGGAGGAGGACACAAAGAGAGAAGAGGACACAGAGAGGGAGGAGGACACAGAGAGGGAGGAGGACACAGAGAGGGAGGAGGACACGGAGCTGGGGGAGGACACAAAGAGAGAAGAGGACACAGAGAGGGAGGAGGACACAGAGAGAGAAGAGGACACAGAGAGGGAGGAGGACACAGAGAGGGAGGAGGACACAGAGAGGGAGGAGGACACGGAGCTGGAGGAGGACACAAAGAGAGAAGAGGACACAAAGAGAGAAGAGGACACAGAGAGAGAAGAGGACACGGAGAGAGAAGAGGACATGGAGAGAGAAGAGGACACAGAGAGGGAGGAGGACACAAAGAGAGAAGAGGACACAGAGAGGGAGGAGGACACAAAGAGAGAAGAGGACACAAAGAGAGAAGAGGACACAGAGAGAGAAGAGGACACAGAGAGGGAGGAGGACACAGAGAGAGAAGAGGACACAGAGAGGGAGGAGGACACAGAGAGGGAGCGCAGCACAGCCTCCTGAATGCAAGAGATTCTTTTCGAATGAATGATTATTTGAAGATATTTGGATAATAAAAAATATATTTTTTGTTGTTGTTGACATTACCAAAGACATCAGTAAAGACATAACAGGCAGGTAGACAGACAGACAGACAAACAGACAGTGAAGCAGTGAGACAGTTTGGGGCTATGATTGATTCTTGAACTGTCAGGGGGATTTTGACAGAACGGAACATGCGCAGTGCGTCCTCCCATTAGAACTGATACGTACCATTAAACCCAAACTAACTACCTGGTCCGGGTCACAGCGGGTTAACTAACGGACCAACTCTGGAAATAAACGCATAACTAACCCGGGTTATCTCCGGTTAACTAGTACAGTAAACGCACACGGTGGCAGTTCAGTGCGGTCTAACGGCACCGGTTACCCCTCAGTCTGCCGTTAAAGACGTTAACCTGCAGTTTATCGGACAGTGAGACGGGACTACAAACCCGCTATCATACCGACACTACTGAAGAAACTGACCCAGGTTATCAGACAGAAGGCACGTCTGTCTTACCTTCTCCGATCCGGTGAGTCTCCACCGGTCCTCCGAGGCAGAAACACAGACAGGCGGCTGTTCCTCCGACAGAAAGACAGACAGACAGACAGGTAGCCTGTCTCTCTCTCTCTATCTCTCCTCCGTTTTCGTGGCGCTAAACTTCAAACTTCGACTGTCGCCATTTTTTCACTTTTCCCGCGAATCAAAGGAGGAGGTTTTCCTAGGTCGCTGAGCGTCAGCGTCGTTGACACCACGACAGTCGTCATCACGTCCCAACCAGGAAGTACAGCGCTGTTAATCACCGCCCCTACCCGATCTGCGTGGAATAAGGCAGCTCTTTGAATGAGTCGTAATGACGTGAGAGAAAGAAATAAAGTTCCAAAATATTAAGAACAAATCATCATTTTCTTAAACACAAGAATGAACAAGCAAAGGTTAGGAACGTCATACGGAGAGCTGAAAGAAATGTTGGCAGACAGGTGGAATAAAACACCTGTGGATATGTTTGGGTCTGATGTATGAGGATGAGAATGTAGTATGAGGAGTATGTAGTATGAGGAGTATGAGTATGTAGTATGAGGAGTATGTAGCATGAGGAGTATGAGTATGTAGTATGAGGAGTATGTAGTATGAGTACGTAGTATGAGGAGTATGTAGTATGAGGAGTATGAGTATGTAGTATGAGGAGTATGTAGTATGAGTATGTAGTATGAGGAGTATGTAGTATGTAGTATGAGGAGTATGTAGCATGAGGAGTATGAGTATGTAGTATGAGGAGTATGTAGTATGAGTACGTAGTATGAGGAGTATGTAGTATGAGGAGTATGAGTATGTAGTATGAGGAGTATGTAGTATGAGGAGTATGTAGTATGAAGAGTATGAGTATGTAGTATGAGGAGTATGTAGTATGAGGAGTATGAGTATGTAGTATGAGGAGTATGTAGTATGTAGTATGAAAAGTATAAGTATGTAGTATGAGGAGTATGTAGTATGAGGAGTATGAGTATGTAGTATGAGGAGTATGTAGTATGAAGAGTATGAGTATGTAGTATGAGTATGTAGTATGAGGAGTATGTAGTATGAGGAGTATGAGTATGTAGTATGAGGAGTATGTAGTATGAGGAGTATGAGTATGTAGTATGTAGTATGAAAAGTATGAGTATGTAGTATGAGGAGTATGTAGTATGAGGAGTATGAGTATGTAGTATGAGGAGTATGTAGTATGTAGTATGAAGAGTATGAGTATGTAGTATGAGGAGTATGTAGTATGAGTATGTAGTATGAGGAGTATGTAGTATGAGGAGTATGAGTATGTAGTATGAGGAGTATGTAGTATGTAGTATGAGGAGTATGAGTATGTAGTATGAGGAGTATGTAGTATGAGTATGTAGTATGAGGAGTATGAGTATGTAGTATGAGGAGTATGTAGTATGAGGAGTATGTAGTATGTAGTATGAGGAGTATGTAGTATGTAGTATGAAGAGTATGAGTATGTAGTATGAGGAGTATGAGTATGTAGTATGAGGAGTATGTAGTATGAAGAGTATGAGTATGTAGTATGAGGAGTATGAGTATGTAGTATGAGGAGTATGAGTATGTAGTATGTAGTATGAGGAGTATGTAGTATGAGGAGTATGAGTATGTAGTATGAAAAGTATGAGTATGTAGTATGTGGAGTATGTAGTATGAGGAGTATGAGTATGTAGTATGAGGAGTATGTAGTATGTAGTATGAAGAGTATGAGTATGTAGTATGAGGAGTATGAGTATGTAGTATGAGGAGTATGTAGTATGAGGAGTATGAGTATGTAGTATGAGGAGTATGTTGTATGAGGAGTATGAGTATGTAGTATGAGGAGTATGTAGTGTGTAGTATGAAGAGTATGAGTATGTAGTATGAAGAGTATGAGTATGTAGTATGAGGAGTATGTAGTATGAGTATGTAGTATGAGGAGTATGAGTATGTAGTATGAGGAGTATGAGTATGTAGTATGAGTATGTGTCAAAACCATCCTCAGGTACAGCACCAAAGTATTTGTACTTCATTACTTCCCACCTCTGGGGAAAATGCCAGAATCAGTTAACATATTAGTCATATTAGTGTTAATGAGTAAAGATGTACGACAATTACACTGTTGTCTTTAATTACTAATTAATAATTACATACATGAAATATTTTCACATGTACAACTTATATGATGTTTATAGTGATGATATTCTGCCTATACTGGGACATGGCTCTGTGGTCAAATGAAATGGTTCACAAGCACACTTATTGATTGATTGATTATTGAATGATTTAGGGTTAGATTGTTCTGTCAGACTGAAAAATAAAAGCCAATATTTCATTTAAAATGAATGTAAATGTAATCAATAAGCTGAAAGACCATTCAAACATTTAAACAATAAGATTTACTGTTATTGGTGAGGACACAGAAACACGTTTTATAAAACAAACAGGTCAATGTTATTGATAGGTTAAAGGTCAGGGCCAGGTGATCAGCTGTTTGACAGGTTAAAGGTCAGGACCAGGTTGGGTGCCCCGTATAGTATGAGGTCGTATCTTCATCTCGGTGAACCTGAGCGAGTACTGCCAGCCCATCCAGCTTGACCACTCCACGCCATCAGCGTAGGAGGCGTGGCCTCCTCTCAGGTACTGTCCATTCAGGTTGGAGGTGTGGCAATTGCGGTACCACCATGCCCCCTGGTAGTACGTGGCACAGTTGTTCTCTGACTGGTCCTGGTCTCGGTCTTTGGTGGTGAACTGCATTCCAGAGTGCTTCAGCAGGGAGTCACCTGGAGAACAGACCAACACCTCTGAGTATTCTGTAGTACTGTACAATACTGCAGTAGTCAAGCAGTATTTCTAGCATGTGTACCTGCAGTCCCAGAGTAGAGGTCCACAGTCAGCGGGTAACCATCCTCTTCTGGGTTCACAGAGTCTCGACCAACAGAGAATTCAGCATAGAGAGCGAACGCTGTAGCGTTATCGAAGTCTGCCATGTCGATTCGTAACTCATAACCACCTGACCTAGTGAGAGAATAGATCCTCTGGAGACCTGAGAGACAGACAGACAGGTTAGATAGACAGACAGGTTAGACAGAAAGATAAAGGTTAGACAGACAGACAGGTTAGACAGAAAGATGACAGGTTAGAAGAAAGACGACAGGTTAGACAGACAAGTTAGATAGACAGGTTAGATAGACAGACAGGTTAGACAGACAGGTTAGACAGAAAGATAAAAGGCTAGACAGACAGACAGGTTAGACAGAAAGATGACAGGTTAGACAGAAAGACGACAGGTTAGACAGACAGACAGGTTAGACAGAAAGGCGACAGGTTAGACATACAGGTTAGACAGAAAGACGACAGGTTAGACAGACAGACAGACAGACAGGTGGCTCCATGTTATCTCTTGGAGAGAGACCAGTGGAGCTCAATAGGACCAGCTGTGTGTGTGTGTGTGTGTGTGTGTGTGTGTGTGTGTGTGTGTGTGTGTGTGTGTGTGTGTGTGTGTGTGTGTGTGTGTCAGACCTAGCCAGTGCTCCCCTGTAGTTTTTCCGAAACCATCTCTGTACGCGTCCCAGCCCCTGAAAAAATTCACAGAGCCGTCCTCTCTCCTCTGGATCACCTGTCCGCACACACACACACACACACACACACACACACACACACACACACACACTCTGTCGTTAACGATACTGTCATCAGCCATCTTTGTTGACATAAAAGGTGACCATGGATGTTGGAGCCAGTACTTAATTAACAGTTATTGAATATTTAGTAGTTTATTGAATATGATGAGTTTGATAACTGTAATATAAGTTGTTGCTTTGGAACCTGTTAACCTATCAAATCTATGTTTTGAATAATTCTGCGTAAACCGGCTGTTGGAGCGAGAGGGCGGTGTGTGTGTTAACATCCCGCCTCCTTGATAAACAGGTGACTGCAGCACCTAAGTTTTAAGGTGTGCCGATTGTGGCTTTGTGTTTTTTGGTTTGGTCAGGTATGCAGGCACACAGTTTTAGACCGCTGCTAAGTGCCAAAACAGGACGATATTTCCCCGCTCCGGTAAGACCGATCCATATTTTCTGTTATGTGAAATTTCAAGAAGAAATAAACTAAGGATAAGGAAAAGTGGTGACTCATTGGTTTCTTGGGCGCGTCAAACACAAACGCATATCCTGTACTAAAGGAGCAAATTACATCAATCATAAAATGATTGCTCTTATAATGGAGTAATGCTGCGTTCATTAACCGACATCACCCATGACCAAAGTCAAAACAATGGTTGCCTTGTGTTTGTTGTGGAAGTCACAGATACATCGCCACACCTGGGCTCACGACATCATCCGTAGGCAGAGCCAGCTATCTAGTCACGTCTAGTCACTTCTATTCACATCTATTCACGTCTAGTCACATCTATTCACGTCTAATCACGTCCATTCACGTCTATTCACATCTTGTCACGTCTAGTCACATCTAGTCACGTCCATTCACATCTAGTCTCGTCTAGTCACATTTATTCACGTCTAGTCACATCTATTCACGTCTAGTCACATCTATTCACGTCTAGTCACGTCTATTCACATCTTGTCACTTCTAGTCACATCTAGTCACGTCTATTCACGTCTAGTCACGTCTAGTTACACCTATTCACGTCTATTCACGTCTAGTCATACCTATTCACATCTAGCCACGTCTATTCATGTCTAGTCACGTCTAGTCACACCTATTCACGTTTATTCACGTCTAGTCATACCTATTCACATCTAGCCACACCTATTCACGTCTATTCACATCCATTCACGTCTAGTCACACCTATTCACGTCTAGTCACATCTATTCACGTCTAGTCACCTCTATTCACGTCTAGTCACATCTATTCACGTCTAGTCACACCTATTCACGTCTAGTCACATCTATTCACGTCTAGTCACCTCTATTCACGTCTAGTCACATCTAATCACGTCTATTCACATCTAGTCACATCTATTCATGTCTAGTCACATCTATTCACATCTAGTCACATCTATTCACACCTAGTCACATCTATTCACGTCTAGTCATATCTATTCACGTCTATTCACATCTAGTCACATCTGTTCACGTCTAGTCATATCTAGGCACATCTATTCACGTCTAGTCACGTCTATTCACATCTAGTCACTTCTATTCACGTCTAGTCACATCTTGTCACGTCTAGTCACATCTATTCATATCTAGTCACATCTATTCACGTCTAGTCACATCTATTCATGTCTAGTCATATCTATTCACATCTAGTCACATCTATTCATGTCTAGTCACATCTAGTCACATCTATTCACGTCTAGTCACATCTATTCACGTCCATTCACGTCTAGTCACATCTAGTCACGTCTATTCACATCTAGTCACGTCTAGTCACTTCTATTCACATCTATTCACGTCTAGTCACATCTATTCACGTCTAGTCACGTCCATTCACGTCTATTCACATCTAGTCACATCTAGTCACGTCTATTCACATCTAGTCACATCTATTCACGTCTAGTCACATCTATTCACGTCTAGTCACGTCCATTCACGTCTATTCACATCTTGTCACGTCTAGTCACATCTTGTCACGTCTAGTCACATCTAGTCACGTCTAGTCACATTTATTCACGTCTAGTTACATCTATTCACGTCTAGTCACATCTATTCACGTCTAGTCACGTCTATTCACATCTTGTCACGTCTAGTCACATCTAGTCACGTCTATTCACGTCTAGTTACACCTATTCACGTCTATTCACGTCTAGTCATAACTATTCACATCTAGCCACGTCTATTCATGTCTAGTCACGTCTAGTCACACCTATTCACGTCTATTCACGTCTAGTCATACCTATTCACATCTAGCCACACCTATTCACGTCTATTCACATCCATTCACGTCTAGTCATACCTATTCACGTCCATTCATGTCTAGTCACATCTATTCACGTCTAGTCACACCTATTCACATCCATTCACGTCTAGTCACATCTATTCATGTCTAGTCACACCTATTCACGTCTAGTCACATCTATTCACGTCTAGTCACATCTATTCACGTCTAGTCACATCTAATCACGTCTATTCACATCTAGTCACATCTATTCACGTCTAGTCACATCTATTCACATCTAGTCACATCTGTTCACGTCTAGTCACATCTATTCACATCTAGTCACGTCTATTCACTTCTAGTCACATCTATTCACGTCTAGTCACGTCTAGTCACATCTATTCACGTCTAGTCACATCTATTCACGTCTAGTCACGTCTATTCACGTCTAGTCACATCTATTCACGTCTAGTCACATCTAATCACGTCTATTCACATCTAGTCACATCTATTCACGTCTAGTCACATCTAGTCACGTCTATTCACATCTAGTCACATCTATTCATGTCTAGTCACATCTATTCACGTCTAGTCACATCTATTCACACCTAGTCATATCTATTCATGTCTAGTCACATCTATTCACGTCTAGTCACATCTATTCACATCTAGTCACATCTATTCATGTCTAGTCACATCTATTCACGTCTAGTCACATCTATTCACGTCTAGTCATATCTATTCACGTCTAGTCACATCTATTCACGTCTAGTCACATCTATTCACGTCTAGTCACATCTATTCACGTCTAGTCATATCTATTCACTTCTAGTCACATCTATTCACGTCTAGTCACATCTATTCACGTCTAGTCACATCTATTCACGTCTAGTCACGTCTAATCACATCTAGTCACATCTATTCACGTCTAGTCACATCTATTCACGTCTAGTCACATCTATTCAAGTCTATTCACATCTATTCACGTCTATTCACATCTAGTCACATCTATTCACGTCTAGTCACATCTATTCACGTCTAGTCACATCTAATCACGTCTATTCACATCTAGTCACGTCTAGTCACATCTAGTCACAAGTATTCACATCTATTCACGTCTAGTCAAGTCTAGTCACACATCTAGTCACATCTATTCACGTCTAGTCACATCTAGTCACGTCTATTTACATCTAGTCATGTCTATTCACATCTAATCACATCTATTCACGTCTATTTACATCTAGTCATGTCTATTCACATCTAATCACATCTATTCACGTCTATTCACATCTAGTTACGTCTATTCACATCTATTCAAGTCTTGTCACGTCTATTCACATCTAGTCACATCTAGTCACGTCTAATCACATCTAGTCACGTCTAGTCACGTCTATTCCCGTCTATTCACATCTAGTTACGTCTATTCACATCTAGTCACAACTTTTCACATCTAGTCACGTCTAGTCACGTCTGTTTACATCTATTCACGTCTATTCACGTCTGTTCCCATCTAGTCACGTCTAGTCACGTCTATTTATATCTAGTCACGTCTATTCACATCTTTTCACGTCTATTTACATCTTGTCACATCAATTCACATCTTTTCACGTCTATTTACATATTGTCACATCTATTCACATCTAGTCACGTCTATTCACATTTAGTCACGTCTATTCACATGTAGTCATGTCTATTCACATCTAGTCACGTCTATTCACATGTAGTCATGTCTATTCACATCTGGTAACGTCTAGTCATGGGTTTGCAGTGAATTTGTTTGTAACCATGCTGCGTGTGAACGTAGCTTAAGTAGCAGTGTGAAGGATGAGCTGCAGATTCAGCAGGTTAATCCTCCTAAGCTATCAGTCATGCTAAGCTGACTAGCTTTATTGGTGTCCCCATGGATACTGACATGACTCACAGACCAGATGTAAACACCTGACGCTGTCTGATGGCCTCCTGTGAGCTACATACCGTCCAGCCTCCTGCGTCTGTAGTCATGTCACAGGAAACCATGAAGCCGTCAGGGTCGTGAGTCGGAAACACAGAGTAAACTCCATCCTGGTGACCGCCGGCCGCCATGACATCACTACAGTCTCTGGGTCTGACTGCTGAGGGCAAGAGAGAGAGAGAGAGGGGTCCATTATCACCATTATTAAAACACTGTAAATACACACACTGGTTTAACTGGTGTTCTTAATGTCTTTACATCCAGACTGGTGGTATAACATTAGTGTCCCCTAGGAGGCAGTGTCACTTTCACTGTGGACATCAGTGGAAATACAGGGACAGGGGGTTATGCTCTGCCCACAGGTTGCTGTAAACACAACCATATAATTTCAATAACATCAGTAATAAACCAGGCTGTAGAGATGCTCTCTCATCAGACTGTCTATGCTGTAGCACAATGCTAATATTTCCACATGACCAGAAAACAGAAGAAGGGAAGAAAGTCCTACAACACCCAGAATGCACTGCGTCTCACAGGACCGGTCAGTGGGCCTGCTGGTTTGGTGAACACATTGATTATTGTCACCAGCCTTCATCATCACTGCTCTATATGTTAGCTAGCGGCTAGCTCAGGAGCCTGCAGTTCAAACTGAGGACGTGTAGAGTTACAGGATCGTGTGTTTTAATAGACTGAAGAAACCAGTTTAAACCAGTTTACTTCATATTTTTTATTATTTTTTTATTTTATTCATTAAAGGTATAAAATGTTAAAACATTTATCTGTTTGTGAACACGTCTGTCTTCTAGGATAATAAAGTCAAACAGGCATGAATGAGACGATAGTTACCTGTGTTTTACTGTGTACTTTGTTACTCATGTATTACTGTGTACTTTGTTACCTGTGTGTTACTCTGTACTTTGTTACCTGTGTGTTACTGTGTACTTGCTGTGTCTTTTCAGCTCACTGTTCAGTGTCCTCAGACTCTCTGTCTCCCTCTGCAGGCTGAGCAGAGAATCACTGAAACCTGCAGCCATCTTCAGGAGCCCTGAGTGACTCTCAGACAACACCTGGACAGGTAAGAGACACAGGTTTCTTATTTTACTTCATGTTGTCTTTTTTAATATACTGAGCAACAGTCAAAACACATATATTATTTTTGATGTTATGTCATCCTGTTCATATTAAATATCAAAGGCAAATTATGGTTCAGACAGAAAAATCATTTTTGTGCAGATTAATGGTTTTTGTCTTAGTGTTTACAAGTCAGAAAGTGTGGATGGTGAGACAGAGAACAACAATAGTCACTACCGTGCGTGTCTACCTCCAGCATTTATCACTACTTTACACCTCCTGAATGGATCAGATGTTATTCTGGACTTGTAGGATGACATCATTCTTCCTGCAGACCTGTGACAAGTTGTTCATGTGTTGCTGGAGCAGGATCTCTCTCTCTCACCCGGTGATCCTGAACGTCCCACAGATGCTCTATTGGGTTGAGATCTGGTGAATATGCTGGTCATGAAGGACAGCGACATTGTTCTGGTCCAGGTAGGCTACTCCTGACAGACATGAGCCACATGTGGTCTGGCATTGTCATGAAATGAAGGTGATGCCTGATTGCTGAAATGCACCAATGACTGTTATTTCTATGTTATGACTAAATGATGGTTATTCATGATTTAACATGTTTTGGTTGTGGGTACTTAAAAAAGTTTATTCAGTGAATCACATGCTTGTTTGTTTCAGTGGATTAGGGCTAGTGAAAGGAAAATACTGGAATAATGAACCTGTTATGTCATTATATAATCTGTGATGTCATGATGAACCTGTCTCACCTCTATGATGCGGCTTTGCTCGCTCTGCAGTCTGTCCAGTCTTTGATCCAGAACACTTTGACCTCTTTTCAACAAATCAGTTTCCAGTCTCAGGTTGTGGGTGTGGCCTAATAACACCTTCAGCTCATCTGTCAGCTTCTGGACCAATCCCGTCTCCTGCCAGTCGTCTGCATTGTGATTGGACAGTGCTCTGAGCAGAGAGCTCTGCAGTACCTCCCAGTGCACAAACTTCTCACTGTAGTCGGGACAGTTTGGGTCCAGGAAGATGCTGATTGGCTCTCCGTCTGCGACACGTGAGACTGAGACCAGGGCACCATACTCTTTGGGATTGGTCAAGATCACAGGTGAGGGGGAGGAGCCACTGTTACTATGACGACAGTGACAGACTGACAGTCAGGCAGATGGACACAGACAGACAGACAGAGAGGTGAGACAGTCAGGTGTGTTTACCTGTTGATGAAGGGCAGAGGATACTGGTACAGGTACAGGAAGATGACTGTTGCTGTGACAACAGCTGTGATGACCAACATGATGATGGAACATAGCAGGAAGCTGCAGCATCTCTGAACACACACAAACACACACATGAGATGGTTACAGCAGCCTGATAGAGGGGGTGAGTTGTGGATGGGGGATGTGTGTGGGGTTATGGGGGGAACATGTAGTGTCTAATCTGTGGATGTCGTCAGTGAAGGCGACAGCTGCTGCAGATTAGAGACACTTTGATCTGACAGTTTAATCCAGATTAACACAAATTACCTCTCTGTAGGTCTGTTACTGTCTCTCTGACTGTTACTGACTGTCTGTCTGTCTGTCTGTTACTGACTGTCTGTCTCACTGTCTGTTACTGACTGTCTGTCTCACTGTCTGTTACTGACTGTCTGTCTTTCTCATGACTTGTAACACAGCAGCGCTTCGTAAACAATGAGTCACATGACAACAACAATCATGTGGCGCCTCTGTTACATGGAGGTTGATCTTGTCTTCTGATTGGAGGATAAGGAGCTCCTGGACCTCATGATGTCTCCACAATCTCCAGACATTTTCTTCTTCTTTGAGTTAGCTGCTGACTACTACTAGCTGCTTTTTAAATCTCCAGTTGTGGATCATATGTAAAACGTCGTCAAATGCAAAATCAGTCTTATGTTCTGTATTAACTGTTGATGATAATGATAATGGTGGCGATGATGATGGTGGATGATGATGATGGTGGATGATGATGATAATGGTGTATGATGATGGTTGATGATGATAATGGTGATGATGACGATGGTGGATGATGATGATGATGGTGGATGATGATGATGATGATGATGGTAATGATAATGATGGTGATGGTGGTGGATGATGATGATGATAATGATGGTGGATGATGATGATGATGATGGTGGATGATGATGATAATGATGATGTGTCTCTTACCTTGTGTTTGTTTGGTTGTTTGCTGTCCAGCTCTGAGCTGCTGTTGTTCATGATGGTCCACCTGTCGTTCATCATCATCCTGAAAGACAAACACACCTGAACCAGGTGAATCCACCACCGGGACCTCTAGAACAATAGTTCTGTAGAACTGACAACCTGTAGAACATCTTCAACTGTGGAACATGTTCCTCTAGGTCTGTGAGCTTCAGAAAAGTTCAATAGATCTCTAGAACCCTCTTGTACATCAGATCCACTTAAACAACCTCAACTGTATGAGACCTAAAGAACAGTCCAGTATACATGCACAACCTCGTAAATAATACGGAGGCATCATGTGCATATCTTCTTAACGAAACTATAGAACAGTCATCCTGAACAACCAGCTCAGTGACCTGAGACCTCTAGAACCTTGTTTAGAAATTCTAGATACCTCTTAAAAGAACTCACTCAATGATGTGGGACTTCTAGAACCTCCTTTTGGACCTCTTAAACAAACAGAAATACTCACATGTTGTCTGAAGCACCTCTGGGACCTTTTAAACCGCCTCTAGTACCTTCTGAAGGACCTGGACTGATGTGCTACCCTCTGGAAGACCTAAAACCTTATTCAGTGACCTGTTGAATCTCAATATGGAACACTAGAACCTCCACAGTGGGATTTTGAACATTCTAAATGACCCCTAGCAAGTCTGTGTAGACTCTGGAATGTTCTCATGGACAGAACCGATGATTGAACAGCGTCAGAGCCTGATGAGAACCTGGAGGCACGTCAGTGAAGTCAGCACTAAGTCCGAGCAGCTGGTCGGCAGGTTCTCAGTGTCGCAGTCTGTCAGATTCACTTCAACCTGATGACTGTCACAGGAGAACCTCACAAACAGAACGGTTCTCTGGCTGTGACGTCAGTCAAATATCATACTTCTGTTCAACCTCTGAGTCGGAAACCACTTCAACCTCCTAAACAGGTCTAACAGATCTGAGATCAGCAGGAGGATCACAACAAGAGCATCAATATGTTGTGTGTCTCTATTGTGAGACATATATATATATATATGGTGTGTCTATAACAGGCTAATAATCAATAAAACAGATATTAGTAATAAATACATTTACCTCTCTGTCTTCAGGATTCAGATGATTAGAAATTAAAATTCCAAATATTTTTTGATTAAAGATGTTTGTGTTCAGATCGCCATGGAAACAGAAATGGATCATCAGAGAGAGAGAGCATCTGGTGATCAGTGGGCAAGAGACACCGACTCACACTGACAGGGAGAGAGAGAGTAAAGTCCTATTTAATCTGTAGCTGATAGGCTGAAGTTCATTTAGGGCGTGACCAACTCCCTTCTGTTAGTTAAAGAGTTAATAACTGGGCGAAGTGTTGTACTTACTCACAGGTGTGTTTTAGTCGTATTTAAATCTCCAGACCGGATCTAATGTTACTATAATATTATGATAATGTACTATGTACTAACTATAATGTTACTACTATATATATGTACATATATACTGAGCAACAGTAGACACGCCTAATTTTAAAAACTCATTATTTTCCATGTCACGGCTTCCACAAAACTTACGTGACCAGGCAATTAGGATGATGATGATGATGGTCAGAACGCTGCAGACACGTGTAGCACAGATGTTACAGATGTTATGGCTCATTGCACAGTGGAGGCAGATCACATTTAGTGACAAGTCCAGATTTAACTTGCACAGAGCTGATGGTTGTAGGCGTGTCTATCGTCGTCATGGGGAACTGTATGTATCCTGCAGCATACATCCAGGAAGTGGACCGTTTTGGTGGTGATGACATGATGTGGGGGGCCTCTGCTAATAGATGACGGTCAGACGGTTGATATTTAATATGAACTTCTCCATCTTTTCAAGCTCCTTCTTCCTGATGTTACTGTCAGCTAGGATTGCCACATCTATCATAACTGCCCTCTTCTGCTGCTTGTCAACCACCACTATGTCTGGTTGGTTAGCCAGTTGCTGTTTGTCAGTCTGGAACTTGGTGACTTCTAATCCATACTCGGTACAGATGTTCCTGTACACTAGTCCAGCCACCTGGTTAGGCCTCTCAGTGTCTGCTGTCCCAGCCAGCATCTTACACCCTGCTACTACGTGTTGGACTGTTTCAGGGGGATCTTTGCACAGCCTGCAACTTGGGTCCTGTCTGGTGAAGTAGACCCCAGTCTCTATGGTCCTGCCTGCTTTGGTAGACCCGTCTCTATGGGTCCTGTCTGGTGTGATAGACCCCTTCCTCTATGGATCTGGTGTTTAGGGCCTGCTCTTGTGCTGCCATGATCAGAGCCTCTATGCTGTCCTTAAGTCCAGCCTTTTCCAGCCACTGGTACGATTTCTTGATGTCAGCCATCTTCCTCTATCTGCCGGTGGTACATCCCAGGGCGCCATCTTCCTGATGTATTGATGGATGCTCTTTGTTTCATCCTGGATTGTGGCTCTCATGCTCACTAATCCGTGCCCTCCCTCCTTATGTTGCTCGTAGAGTCTCAGGGTGCTGGACTTTGGGTGGAACCCTCCATGCATTGTGAGGAGTTTTGGTGTCTTGACATCAGCGGCATCTATCTCCTCCTGAGGCCAGCTTACTATTCCAGCTGGGTATCTGATGACTTGTCTTACCCTCTGGAAGTATTTGGCTGTGGCTAATCTCCTTGCCTCCTCATCATTGTTTCCATTGGCCTGTGCGATACCCGGGTACTTTTAGCTGTCCTGTCTGTCCGCTATTTTGCCTTCTGGTAGGTCCACCCCTTCAGTTTTGATCACCTTCCCTCTCCTTGCCACCATACGGCCACACTTTTCCAGGCCGAATGACATCCCAATGTCTTCGCTGTAGATCCTTGTCAGGTGGATCAGTCAGTCGATGTCTCTTTCACTCTTGGCGTACAGCTTGATGTCATCCATGTATAGGAGGTGGCTGATGGTCACTCCACTTCTGAACCTGTATCCGTATCCACTCCTCTCCATGATCTGGCTGAGGGGGTTCAGGCCTATGCAGAACAGCAGCGAGGACAGCACATCACCTTGGTATATGCCGCACTTGATGGTGACTTGTGCAATGGCCTTAGAGTTGGCCTCCAGGTTTGTTTTCCACAGCTGCATGGAGTTCTTGATAAAGGTGCACTGTTGGCCTTGTATAGTTCCAGACATTCAAGTGGATGGGAAACTGTGTCCAAATTTTTGACTGGTACTGTATATATATAAACATTTGTCCTTCACACATGCACAAACACCGTCTGTGATGACAGATTTAAAATAAACATTTAAAATGTACCATTTCCATGTTGCTGCATCATTTTAATGTCACCTGATTAAATAAAGTTTGATTCAGGTTCATGTGACCACTGATCAGATCAATGATCAATATTCAAACTTAACCATGTGTGAAGGACAGAGGTTTGTGTGTGCAGTCCGGTCTGTTGCTATGGTAACAGCCCCCCTCTGTTAATGACAAACACATGTGGACAGGAACCGACTAAATGTGACATCAACTGCACAGGAAACTAAGCCACCTTTTTCACAATAAAAGCATGGCATCATCAGTTCATAGAATCTGGGTCAGGCAGCAGAAGCCTGTCACAGCCATCATTAGCTGTGTTTGTTATTGATCTCCATTAATTGACTGATTGATTACATTGCTGTCTTTGTTCTGATTGGTTCATTGTGTAACTGTTTGCTGCTTCATTAATCACTGACCTGTGAACTGCTGTTAGTCCTGTTTTTATTAAGTCAGACAATCTAATCATTGCTTTAGAACAACATGAATGACAAGTTCTCCTGAACAAATGAGTGATTGATTTTGAGCATATATGACTGATTTTATTCATAAGAACAGCTTTAATTAACAAACAAAGCTTTTTTGTGGAAAGTGCAGACAGGAAACACTTCAGTTGGTTTGTTTTAGCTTGATGAGGTGAAAATCTGCTTCTGGTTTGAATTTTTTTCCTTCAGAGGGAAAATTAAAAGAAAGAGTTTGAGTTTGAGCAGAAGAGAGAAAACAGAGCACGACTGAGCCGTTAGATTCAGTCAGTCGGTCAGTTAGTTAGCTGGTTAATCAGGTTACTGATGGAAGCGTCTCTGTGCAACAGGAAAAGGTGAGAGAGAATCTTTCCTTCATTTGAACCATGAAGCAGAGCAGAGTCTCTGCAGGAGAATCTGATCAGATTGATTAAAAACATTTAAAGTTTTTATTTCATAAAACCAGAATCGAGAAGTCTGATCTCTACTGAATCACGTCCAGTCAGAGAGGCTGAACACTAAACTTCAGTGTGAATGTGAATGAAACTGCTTCATACTGAGGTGAAGTCTGAGATCATGAAGGAAACAGTTGATCCTCTTCATCGTGTTGAGCTGAAGAGCTGCTGCTGATGTGCTTACTGCTCCATGTTCACACTCTTTTCAATCATCTTCTTATATCTGACATCAGGTCTGTACCATGACATCACATTTCTAGCAAACCAGTCAATCATCAAAATGACTAAAACAGTGATCATTTCTTTCATTGTATGCTGTAGTGACAGTAGTGTGATCAAAAAGATGTCAGTGATCACATGTCTGTGGTTTGGACAGATGTGTTCACATTAGTTTTAGCTACAGATCACTGGGATTATGTACCGTCAACAGAACCAGATCTGATCTGAGATCAGAGGTTGATGTGAACCCAGCCTCAGTTCCTCTGAAACAAACTGTTTTCTCTTCAGAGAAATGCTAACACTGTATGTTTGTTCTCTATCACATTTCTGTCCTGAGAGACCATTAAATCAGATCCAGGATCAGTTCTAATGCTCACAGACAATGAAGCTGTTTCAATACAAACTGCAGGAATGTGACGAGTCCTGCTTGTTAATCTGTTTATCCTCCTTGTTAGTTTCAATCAGTGTGACGAGCTGCAGTTTCATCTCCTGCCTCTTCCTCATGTTTCAAATAAAGAGTCAAGGAATAAAGTTGTTCCTAATACTGCAAGTGTTGCTGGAGTTTTGCCTTTTTGACCTTTTCCCTTCTCCATGCACTTTGTAAGTAGGTGAAGTTGTGCCAGAAACCCGTCTCTGTTTCTCAAATAAAGATCCACAAACGTTCAGTCAGCTGGATTGACCACAGAGTAAAACCTTGACTGAACGTGTCCTCTGGAGCCGGGGCGTCAACCATAAACATCAGCAGAGCGTACGTTACTTTAGCTTTCATGACATCATGACTGATGTAAGGACAGAGGTATAAACAGTTGGATGGATCCTGATTCATCTCTGTTTATTCATTCTCATCTTTAGACTTACATAGATCAGCAGGCTGTAGAGGAGGTTCTAGAGACGTTTAGAACCTCTAAACATCTCGACATCTGTCTTGCAGAGAACGGTGGATCACATGTTGGTGAAGAGCCAGACAGGAGAGCAGAGTTCTTCTTTGTTATCTGTCACATGACATCTGAGCGGACCAGTCCACGTTCTGCTTAGGTTTAATTTCCAAAACTACTGTGGACGACGGGTTCTGCTAAATGCCATTTCTAGAACAGTGATCTGTTCAAATAACAGCGACACCTCATACTGTATATATACAGTATACTGACCAACAGTGAAACACATAATTTTGTAGGATTTCATGCCATCCTGTTCATAATAAATATCAATGGTAAATTATGGTTCACACATCCTTATTCGCCCTTTAACAATACAGAAAAATCATTTTTGTGCAGATTAGTGGTTTTTGTCTTAGTGTTTACAAGTCAGAAAGTGTGGATGGTGAGACAGAACAACAATAGTCACTACCGTGTGTGTCTGCCTCCAGCGTTTATCATTACTTTGCACCTCCTGAATGGATCAGATGTTATTCTGGACTTGTAGGATGACGTCATTCTTCCTGCAGAGCTGTGACAAGTTGTTCATGTGTTGCTGGAGCAGGATCTCTCTCTCTCACCTGGTGATCCTGAACGTCACACAGATGCTCTATTGGGTTGAGATCTGGTGAATATGCTGGTCAAGGAAGGACAGCGACATCGTTCTGGTCCAGGTAGGCTACTCCTGACAGACATGAGCCACATGTGGGCTGGCACTGTCATGCATGAAGGTGATGCCTGATTGCTGTATCCTGGGAATGATATGTGGACCTAGGACCGTATCTCAGTAACGGATAGCTTTCCATGTACCGTGGATGTGGACCAGGTCTGACCACCATCCATTAGCAGTGGCCCCCCCACATCATGACATCACCACCAAAACAGTCCACTTCCTGGATGTATGCGGCAGGACAGCGTTCCCCACGGTGACGATAGACATGCCTACAACCACCAGCTGTGTACAAGTGAAATCCAGACTTGTCACTAAATGTGATCTGCCTCCACTGTGCAATGAGCCCTAACATCTGTAACATCTGTGCTGCAAAAGCCTATTCAGTGAATGACATGATTGTTTGTTTCTGTAGATTAGGGCATTATCATTATCCTTATGAAAGGAAAATATTGCGTTTTTAAAATGATGCGTTTCCACTGTTGCTCAGTATATTACCACAATCATTTACATTTAAATACATGAATGTGATTGCTTTTGTAGAAGCAGTTCAACAAGAACATGTCTAATTAGATTAATTAAATATGTCCATGTTATGAGATTTATTCTCATCACCAGTAGAACATGTTACCTCTTTGAGTTGACGGTGCTGCGTTTGAGGACGTCCGATGTTCAGTTAAGACTCAGCTGGAACATAAAAAAACAGTGTGTCTTCTGTTTGTGTTAATAAAGTTTCAACTTCAAGCCTCTGACACACAGCAAATATAACACCTGCTGTCTCTGATAGACCCTGTGGTGGAGCTGTCTTTCAGCTGCACCAGGAGGCCCACTGTCAGCCTCCAGCCCGCAAGAGGAGGTGTAGAGAGGAAGAGGAAAAGATGAAGAGGAGGACAGCAAGAGTCTGTAATGAGAACAGTGAACCTGGAGACGTTCTACTGAGGAACATGAGAACACAGAGAGAACCCAGAGGGTGAGATCAGGTTGTTATTGATCAGGCTGGTTATTGATCAAATTGATTATTGATCACCGACATTGTGTTTCTGCAGGTCTTTCCAGTCTGGATCCAGAACCAGGTCCATAGTCAGGACTGGATCTGCATTCAGGTCTGTAGGTGAGATCCAGTTCTGCAGAGCTGAGGTAAGACTAGCCATGATCAGAAAGACCAGGATTCCAGTAAGGACTACAGAGCTCACATTGGTTCAGCACCTGACTGATCCAGGATCCACTGAGACCCAGCTCAACCAGAAGAGACCATCCCAGGTCACACAGACCATGTCCAGATTTGAGGTCAGTTAGAGGTACAGTGTGTCTGATGCTGGTCCTGAGCCACCAACTGATCTGTGTCTGCACTGATCCAGGTCAGGTCCAGGTCCACTAAAGGCCCACTGAGGACTGGAGGTTTGGCCTCAGATCAGTCCTTAGAGAACAGGATCAGCAGGAGGAGGTCTCTGAGAGTCCTGGGTCCAGAAAGGAGGACTAAGACCAGGAGGAGGACCAAGATCCACCCATCTGTATTCAGAGGGAGAGGTGTGAACGGTTGATCCATCATCCATCCACCACCCATCCATCCATCCACCATCGATCCATCACCCATCCATCCATCCATCCACCATCCATCCATCCATCTTCCATCCATCCATCCATCCATCCATCCATCCATCCATCCATCCATCATTAGACTAACCAGAAATTTCAAAAAACAGACCGCCATCATGTCTCTCTCTCTATAGGTCAGCTGAGGCTGTCAATCATTCCAGAGGAGGGACAGGTCATCATTCATGGTAGGTGAATACTTCTACACATACAGTATACATCTACACATACAGTATACATCTACATTGTCCTCTCAGCTCACTGACAAACTCTCTCTCGTTCTCTCTCTCTCTCTCTCTCTGCAGTGCACGAGGCCAGAGGGCTGATGGGAACATCCCACAGGTTATGTGACTCCTACGTCAGGGTAAAGAAACACCTTTGCTGTGTAGCATCCTTCCAGATCAGTGATGTGTAGATCAGTGGTTTCACAGTACTAAGTATGTCTAAATGCAGTATACTGTAAGTACCCATATACCGTAAGTACCCAGATGACATGCTCAGAACGACCCATGAATTGAGTCTGGAACAATAGACACTTCACACCCTCAATGGTCGCCATCTTGGCTACATAGCGGGAAGAGGAGGGGCTTACAAGACTTATCAAGCTTGTGAAAATTATGGCAGAGGAAGTGATGGTTACCATGGCCAACAACAGCAACATATAAATTAAATGTACAAACGAAGTACTACTATGGTGCTGAGCATTGAGCCGATAATTTTAGTTAAGTTAGCGGTCAAATGTCAGTGGTCAAATGTCAGTGGTCAAATGTTAGCGGTCAAATGTCAGCGGTCAAATGTTAGCGGTCAAATGTCAGCGGTCAAATGTTAGCGGTCAAATGTTAGCGGTCAAATGTTAGCAGTCCTGTAAGTACACTGCAGCAGCGTCCGATCTGAGACAACACTGCATACACACTGTACACTACATGTGAGTATACTTCATGTGAGTATACTTCATGTGAGTATACTTCATGTGAGTATACTTCATGTGAGTATACTTCATGTGAGTATACTTCATGTGAGTATACTTCATGTGAGTATACTTCATGTGAGTATACTTCATGTGAGTATACTTCATGTGAGTATACAACATGTGAATATACTACATGTGAGTATACTAGAATGTGAATATACTACATGTGAATATACTACATGTGAATATACTACATGTCAGTATACTAACGGAAGTATGCGATTTGGGACACAGCACAAGTGTGCACTTTTACTTCATGTTTGGATCAACCAATCGCAGCGGCTGTAACAGCGCCGACCAGTCAGGAGGTCTCTGAGTGTTTGTAAATATGACTTAATGATGATGTAATAATCCATGAAACAATATATTGATGATAGATTATAGAAGCTGTTTATTATTAATGTCTGATAACTCACTGTTCATTGAGATGAATTAAAAAGGTTTAAGATGTTTGTCCTCATATGACTGTGTGTGTGTTTGTGTAGCTGGCCGTGACCTCTGACCTCAACCGCAGCATCACCATGACGACTCCAACTGTCCTGAACAACAAGAACCCAGAATACAAACACAAGTTTATACTGTGAGACACACACACACACACATACACCCAGACAGCTAACTGTAGTAACGTAATACTGCCACCAGATGACAGCAGCGTCATGTGAAGTACTCCATTACTGTACTTCACTCTACTTCCTGCAGGTTTTTCACATTAAAAGCACTGAAGCACCACGGGCCTCATTTATAGAACTCAGTGTAGAAACATCCTAAAACATTCTGAACTCACAGACCTGTACACAGTCTACTTTATAAATACACACCTGTGGTGAATTGTGTGTGTATAGTCTCCTCCCAGTGTCGTCCCACAATCATCAATAAATGGTCAATGCTAAATAAAATGTCCATATTTGTTGGTTTTTAGCCTTTAGCATTTTTACTGCAGTCAGAAACTGTTTGACACACAGAGGAAAAGTCTCACCTCCTGACCGACACACAATGCTGACATTCAATTAAAAATGTATGTAATGTATGTTCCACCATATCTGCATCAAACAATATAATTACATTAAATTACATTTATAAATTTTAGGTTAGAAACAAAAGCCTGTCTCTGATATAAACCTGTGTGTGTGTGAGAGTCTGTGTGTGTGTGTTCGTGTGTGTCCGTGTGTGTGTATTTGTGTGTATGTGTTTGTGTATGTGTGTGTGTGTGTATGTGTGTTCGTACGTGTGTGTGTGTGTGTGTGTGTTTTTCTGTATGTGTGTGTGTGTGTGTGTTTCAGGTGTATCAGTGATGGCCTCATCCTGGACAGGTTGTTGATTTCAGTTTTCAGCAGGTGAGTGATGACATGAGCCGAAGCCTCGCCTCCTCTGTCTCTGTGGGTTGAGACATTCAGCAGCAGGAAATAGTACTTCAAAATAAAAGCACTGGTTCAGGAAACTCACTAAATTTCAAAGTAAAGACTCATGGTCCACTTTTGGACTTTGAACCACTGTTTTAAAAGAACTGTTGTCAAATATGAGGTCATTCTAACAGCAGCTAAGACTTCTGGGAGTTTTAGTCCATTAGTACGAACTCATAGTTTCATCTTTGATTGGAGAGCTCAGGTGTACATACTGTATGTTTCTGTCCAATCCATCTGATTGATCGGAGGAAGATGACACCTGAGGAGCAGGAGGGGGCGGGGCTTCACAGACAGGTGTGGCTCTGTTATGTAAATCTTATGTGCTATTCTCCCCCTCTCCCTATCTCCTCAGGTGCAGTCAGCTGATTGGCTGTATGAGTTTTGGGATTAAGTCTCTCGTTTCATCTTCAAAGGTCAGTTTAAACCAATGAAGAGACATAGAATCTTTCATCCTGATTGGCTGGAGGGAGGAATTTAAATCTTGTTCTTTTGTTTTCTCTAATTGTGTTTATTCTGATTCTGAAGAAATGGGGTCACATGATGAATGCGACGTGACGTTTAGATGTAAACTGGGACTTCATGGAAACCAGTCTAGGTATCAAAATGTCCATTTAGCCCAGTAAAGTCCAGAGTCTGGTGACCAGTTTAAACTTTTAATGTTTCGATGTTAAGGTGTTGTGAAGCAACATGGACCCAAAGGGGGCGGGGCCGACCTTTACTTACCATTATTTCTCATAAGATATAGCAGTTTTTTGTGATTTAAAAAAAAAAGGTTTGTGAATCACTACCAGAAAATGGATCACACCATGTCTGATCAATCAATCAATCAATCTGATCAATCTGTGTATGTATTGGTAAAGGTATGGGATTATTAGCATGCTGTATGGAGGAGTGATAATCAGTATTTAGAACATCAGACTCAGTGTGAGGTCAGTGAAACTGGACTCTTTCATTCGATTCAATTTATTTATACAGCACGAAATCACAACTAAAGTTATATCAAGACAAGTAACCCTGCATCCAGGGAGCGTAATGTTCTAGATGGGTAGTAGGGTACTATGAGCTCCTGAAGGTATGTTGGTGCCTGACCATTAAGAGCTTTGTACGTGAGGAGAAGGATTTTAAATTCTATTCTGGATTTTACAGGGAGCCAATGCAGAGAGGCTAATACAGGAGAGACATGATCTCTGATACTAGTTCTGGTCAGGACACCTGCAGCAGCATTCTGGATCAGCTGAAGAGTCTTTAGAGACTTGTTGGGACAGCCTGATAATAGGGAATTACAATAATCCAGGCAGATCGGTTAGATGTGATGTAATCAATTCACATGAAACCAAACCTTAAAGGTTGTCTTTGGAGGAACGGAGCTGATGATGTCATAGTTTATATATATATGTTCAACAATACAGCTCACCTTAATGAGCTGTTGGCATCGCCCCCTCTGTGTTGGCAGCTTGTCACTGGATGGTTCTACTTGCTGGGGGAGGAGTTAGGGTGGAGAAAACACCTGAGAGTGATATCACGGTGGAACAAGCCAATAAGGAGTCTGGAGGATGGGGCAGCAGAGAACCGAATGACACCCTGTGGTGAGTTAAAGTAACATGATTGGCTGAGATGAAGAAGCTGCTCACAGCTGATTGGTTAAGTTCCGTTGAGTGTTTAAAACTGATCAGAAGTCAGCTGGAGACAAAATGGCTGCTGTTTACAGTATTAGAAGGATTTAGCTCCGCCTCCCATATTACTTTATCTTATTTACAGTGTTAGAATGTGTTAGCTCCACCTCTTATGTTACTTAATGCTGTTTACAGTGTTTACAGTGTTTACAGTGTTCTGTTTGTGCTTCAGACTCTGGTGAGTTTATTGACCTCTGTTGACCTCTGTTGAACTACGACTGTGATCTTCTTCTATGGTGTTGGTTGGTTTTGAAATGGTACACTGCCCTCTACTGTCCTTGCCTGCATACTACAGTGTTTTCAATCGTTTTGGTGGATCCGTGTGAACGTAGGACTTCTTAAAAACACACACAAAAAAGTCTCCGATTTCAGCAAAACAGTTGTCGTGGAAACGAGTCACACACAAGCTAACATGTTAGCTTCAGACACACACTCTGTCCCATATGGAAATCTATATATTGGGCAAACAAGCAGTTGTAGATGTAGATTAAAACTGACTCCTGGTCCCTCTCTCTCTCCCTGGGGGTCCACACAGTTACCATGGTGATGAGAGGCTGCCCGGTAACCATGTGCCCCTCACAATACCTCTGTCCCTATGTTGCCCCCCCCCCCCCCCCCCCACACTCTCATCTGTTTCAGTGTAAACCCCACCTTTCTCTCTCTCTCTCTCTCTCTCTCTCTCTCTCTCTCTCTCTCTCTCTCTGACATCACACGGAGATCTGACACTCGTTCGCCCCGACAGATCAGAGAGAGAGAAGGAACGACAGAGGAAAACAGACTTCATCATCTTCTTCTTCTTCTTCTTCTTCCTCCTCCTCTTCCTCGTTTATCTTTTGGACGTGTGTATCTGGAGCTATACTTATAGTACCACTATAGTACCAGCAGTACTGGCAGTACTGGCAGTAGTTCCAGGAGTATTGTCAGTAGTACCATCAATGGATGCAGTATTTGTCAGTAGTAGTCAGTAGTGCTTTTACCTCAGGTTTGAATTTGTCCAATCAGGATCCAGCACGTGGACTATTACAAGGATTTCATTTTCTCACTGACACCTCGGTGTCTTCAGTCAGACATGAGCATTTTCTGTCTGAGTTAATGGAACTGATTCATTGACCTTGAACTGATTCATTGATCTTGAACTGATTTATTCATTGTTCATCAGAGGTAAATCCTGGTCCGTCTTGTAGGTTGCTGCTTTTGACACTGAGAACCTCTGGATGAGTCTGGTGGCAGTTGTTGGTTCAGTATCAAATGATCTGTCTGTTTATGTCTCCTGGTTTCTATCTGTCCTCTGAGAGTCTCATCCTCTAGACTCAGTAAAAACAGGGACTAGAGGTCTGGTCCTGGTGTCAGTGTGGACCTCTTCAGGGACTGTGGTTGTTGGTTCAACTTTAGTCTCATCTTGTAGTTGTGATCTGCAGGGTCAACTGGCATTCAGTCAGCTTATCCAGTGTTGTCTGAAGACAGTCTGGTCTGGTCTGGTCTGGTCTGGTCCAGACTGGTCTGAG
>CM075187.1:277500-300000 GCA_037577475.1 Chaunax sp. Z400
AGCTCATCAGTCTGGTCTTCGTCAGGGAGACTCGGTCCTGCAGCTCAACGGACTTCCTGTAGAAACCTGGAAGTGTGTCGACCTCGCCCATGCCATCAGGTAGCCCCACCCCTCACAGTCTTACTCACTTCCTGTCTAGTTTGAGCATTAGTGTAGTATTAGTGTAGTGTTAGTGTAGTGTAGTATCAGTGTAGTATTGGTGTTAATGTAGTATTAGTATAGTATTAGTAATAGTGTAGTTTTAGTGTTTCTTTTTTATTGTCTATAAATGTTTTTATATTTTTAATATGTGTCTGTGTGTGCAGGAGTTGTGCATCTCAGATTGTGTTGGTGGTGTGGAGAGGTTTGCCTGAGCTCAGGTCAGGATGTGAAGCTTTGTTCCGCCCACCAACAGACAACACGGTGAGTCTGTAATACCCAGAGTGAGACCTACTGGTCAGACCCTCCATGATTTGCAGACATTTCTTTCTTCTTTGAGTTAGCTGCTAACTGTTATTAGCTACTAGCTGCTACTAGCTGCTAACTGCTACAAGCTGCTTTTTAAATCTCCCAGTTATGGTTCGCACACTTCACACGCTGTCAGGACGTCACACCCCGTCCTGTCTTACCACCTGACCAGCTCGCTCCTTTTATACAGTCTTATTCAGTTGTTACCTCCACTGCCGGCTCAGAGGAGGAACAAAGACCCCCATTACACCTTCTCAACATTTATACGCAACAGAGAGGAGTGATAGAGGAGCAGCAGTCCCTCCTTCAGCAGGAGGTGAAGAAGGAGCCTTAGACATAGGGTGGGGAGCTCAGACATCTGGAGGGAGCTCAGAGTAGAGCCGCTGCTCCTTCATGTCCAAAGGAGCCAGCTGAGTTGATTCAAGCTCTGGTTATGATCCTCCTGAGGCCTCCCTTTGGTTTTCAACTGGGAGGAGACCCACAGGTAGACCCAGAACTCACTGGAGGGATTACATATCTCATCTAGACTGGGGGAACTGGAAAGTGTTACTCGGTAGAGGGACGTCTGGAGTACCTGGTAAGTCTGCTGACACCAGGACCAGAGAACTATTGGTTCTGGTAGAATCTGAACTTTATGTCTCAACAATTAATACTGAGAATGAGAACTTGTTATACCTCACGTACTCATGAACAGTTATTACTGCATGATTTTTACTGTGTTCAAGTATTTTTACCTTGTAGTTTTATTTATATATAAGGATTTGAAAACATCTGCCGCTATGTTCTGAATCATGCATCTGCTATTGGTTGGTCTTTGCTGTCAGGTGACTTAGCTCTGAATAGGATGACGACTAGGCTAACAGTCATATGCTAAGCTAATGCCACTATGTCTCCTACCTCCTGTCGGTCTCCTAGACAACCACCAGGAAGCTACTGCCTCACCCCAACCACAGTAAACATGGCCGCCGCCGAGGTCAGAGATTGGGGGTCAGATCCAGTTTGGGGGCTCTGGGTTCTCTGTGGAGGGACAGGAAGGAGGAGGAGGAGGAGGAGGAGGTGGAGGAGGAAGAACAGGAGTACACACCTCGCACTACCACACTCAAGGGCACCCGGGTGACATCATCACATGGAGATAATTACATCATCCTTTCACCTGTCAATACAGGACAACAGGTGAGTCTGGGGAGAGTCTACAGGTGCTCTCACCTCCTCTGGATCCACCAGAATCACTCTTTACCTTAACTAGAACCCCTTCCCTGAACTAGAACCTCTTACCAGAACAAGAACCCCTTACGTGATCTTGGACCTGTTACCTGAACCAGAACCCCTTAAGTGAACTTTGACCTTTTACCTAAATCAGAACCTTTAGACCCTTTACCACATGCAGAAAGAAACCAGTTTCTTCTGTTTTGATCAAAGTTAGAAACTAACACCCCAGAACAGAACATGGAATCACTGGACACAGAAACCCAGCACATTCCACATGAACTCTAACACATAACCTGGAACCATTGACTTGAACTAGAACCTCAGAAGCTACTTTAACCCAGAACTTAAGTCAATAAATCCCACCAGAACAGAACTGAGAACTAACCGTGGACCCTCTATCATCATAAGATCCTTGAATGCTGTCCTAGAACTTATGTAGGAAACACATTAACATCAGTTTGTTGTTGTTCTGTCAATAATCAGTCACATCATCTTTGTTTGTTTGTTTGTTGTTTTAACGCGGTGTAAACGTTCTGGTGGACGAGGGAAACGTTCTCCATCTGTTCTCTCTGTGTGTTTCAGCTGCTGCAGCCAATTTTTCATGACAGGAACGGAACAATCGGTACGACATCCACTCTGAATATTGATGATCCATTCTAAGTATTGATAAACTTATTGGTTATAAACCAATACTGTCTGTTTTGTTGATCACCAGGGCGCCTGTACCAGACTCACCCCAGCAGAGGTCATAATCTCCTTCAAGACCCTCCACCCAGATCATCACAGCTACCATTCCCTGGCCGCACCTCCACCTCCACCCTGCCCCCACCCACCTCAACCTCCTCTTCATCAGCCCCACCCAGTAACTATGGCAACTACCAGAACTGCACCATTGTCCAATCACATCTGCCCTGTTCCTCCTATGGAACCTATGTCAGCCTGGCACCCAAAACCCTCATCTTTCCCATCTTCGTCCAGGTCAGATTCTGGAACCTTTAATCAAACTCAAAATCAAGACTCTTGTACCCGAAAACCTTGAACACAAATTAGAACCCGATGTAGAACAAGAACATTGTTTGCTAGCTCAGAAACCAAAATTATTATTTGACCCAGAGCAAAATTTTAGAACTCATATCTCTCAGCTTCTTTATATTTGTTTGAGGTACAAACCAGAACTATAAACTAGAACCAACCCAGTACCCTTACTCTAACCAACAACCCAACCAGAACTAAACCTCATCTTCATCCAGGTCAGAGCCTACAACATTAACCAATTAACAATCCTTACATCAAACTGAGAACAATTTTGTTCTGTCAGAAAATAGAAATGAATCCACGTCCCAGAACTAATCTGAGACTCTTAGAACATCCAGAAACATTTCACCTGATCTAGACCAATGTTTAGAATCCTAAAACTGACCTAGAACCCAAATCAAAATGTTATTACTGAAGACGGTAGAAATAAACATAAACTTGATCTAAAATTTTGAAACATAATCTTCACCACATTTGTCCAGGTCAAAACATAGAGCTTAGAACCTTCCTTAGAACATTCCTAAGAAGGTATATCCTTATTAACGGTGCATCCAGCTTTAATTCTGGACATTGGAGCCCAGATCTTCCAGTTTGTTGTCTTATTGTTATTTATCTGTTGTTTACTGGAACATGGTTGACATGTTTTCTTGTTGTAAACAGCCTCTGGATCTGTGCAGTCCACACAGAACCCTGCTGATGGCAGAAGAAATGGTTCTACACCAGGCTGACCTACTTCCTGCAAAGGTACCTGTACTGCATATATACTGCGAGTATATTAGTAGTACTAATATTAGTAATAACACTACTACTACAAATATTCTGTTGAAATAAAGTAAAGTAAAACCAACCAAATAAGATCTGATTGTTTAATTAAAACCAGACGGTCCTATGCTTCCTCCACATCCAACAAAATAAAAGAACAAACACTAGTCCAACTAGAACGTGTACCTTAGTTCTAATACTACTAATACTCAGTATCGGTAGACATGGTTTGTGTATGTCACTGACAGTAGTATCAGCAGTAGTATCAGCAGTAGTATCAGCAGTAGCATTAGCAGTAGTATCAGCAGTAGTATCAGCAGTAGTATTAGCAGTAGTATCAGCAGTAGTAGTAGTATCAGCAGTAGTATCAGCAGTAGTATCAGCAGTAGTATCAGCAGTAGTATTAGCTGTAGTATCAGCAGTAGTATCAGCAGTAGTATTAGCAGTAATATCAGCAGTAGTATCAGCAGTAGTATTAGCTGTAGTAGCAGCAGTAGTATCAGCAGTAGTATTAGCAGTAGTATCAGCAGTAGTATCAGCAGTAGTATCAGCAGTAGTATTAGCTGTAGTAGCAGCAGTAGTAGCAGCAGCATTAGCAGTAGTATCAGCAGTAGTATTAGCAGTAGTATCAGCAGTAGTATTAGCTGTAGTAGCAGCTGTAGTAGCAGCAGCATTAGCAGTAGTATTAGCAGTAGTATCAGCAGAAGTATTAGCAGTAGTATCAGCAGTAGTATCAGTAGCATTAGCAGTAGTATCAGCAGTAGTATTAGCAGTAGTATCAGCAGTACTATCAGCAGTAGTATTAGCAGTATCAGCAGTAGTATCGTAGTATTAGCAGTATTAGCAGTAGTATCAGCAGTAGTATCAGCAGTAGTATTAGCTGTAGTATCAGCAGTAGTATCAGCAGTAGTATTAGCAGTAATATCAGCAGTAGTATCAGCAGTAGCATCAGCAGTAGCATTAGCAGTAGCATCAACAGTAGTATCAGCAGTAGTATCAGCAGTAGCATTAGTAGTATCAGCAGTAGTATCAGCAGTAGCATTAGTAGTAGTATTAGCAGTAGCATCAACAGTAGTATCAGCAGTAGTATCAGCAGTAGTATTAGCAGTAGTATCAGCAGTAGCATTAGCAGTAGTATCAGCAGTAGTATCAGCAGTAGTATCAGTAGTATTAGCAGTAGTATCAGCAGTAGTATCAGCAGTAGTATCAGTAGTATTAGCAGTAGTATTAGCAGTAGTATCAGCAGTAGTATCAGTAGTATTAGCAGTAGTATTAGCAGTAGTATCAGCAGTAGTATCAGCAGTAGTATCAGTAGTATTAGCAGTAGTATCAGCAGTAGCATCAGCAGTAGTATCAGCAGTAGTATCAGCAGTAGTATTAGCAGTAGTATCAGCAGTAGCATTAGCAGTAGTATCAGCAGTAGTATCAGCAGTAGTATCAGTAGTATTAGCAGTAGTATCAGCAGTAGTATCAGCAGTAGTATCAGTAGTATCAGCAGTAGTATCAGCAGTAGTATTAGCAGTAGTATCAGCAGTAGCATTAGCAGTAGTATCAGCAGTAGTATCAGCAGTAGTATCAGTAGTATTAGCAGTAGTATCAGCAGTAGTATCAGCAGTAGTATCAGTAGTATTAGCAGTAGTATTAGCAGTAGTATCAGCAGTAGTATCAGCAGTAGTATTAGTAAAACGTGAACAGTAAGCAGAGGTTTAAGTCGGTTCCTGCTCCTTCGATACATAAGTGAATAAATCTAATTGGCAGTTTCACACTTAATAATGGAGCAGTACTACAGTACTACTACCGTATTAGTACTGCAGAGATAACAGAGGAAGACTGCTTCTGTCTGCTGATTATTGATCGATTCTACATCAGAGTGTTTGATCAGAACCTGATCCTGAAGGACACAACAACCTCTGAGATCTGAACCAGGATCAGTTTCACACTAATGGATCGTCCTGCTGACACACACACCCTGAGCTGTTTCTGGGAATCTAATGTGTTTGTTGTTTTCAGCAAAACTGAAGAAGATGAGACATCAACACGTGATGTCATCGGAGGACACAGTGACATCAACATAAAACTCTGAATGTTTCTGTGTGAACAGGTGACGGTGTTGATCTACAGTGACCTGCTGCTGTTCACCAGAGAGGATGAAACCGGACGCTGCCATGTCCTACAGAGTCCACTGTACCTGAATGCACTACAGCTGAGAGAGGGTACAGTACCCCCATCAGACCCACCACCAGACCTCCAACTGACCCCCAACAGACCCACCAACAGACCTCTAACAGACCCACCAACAGACCTCCATCAGACCCCCCCCATCAGACCCACCATCAGACCCACCAACGTAATATGTGTATTGTGTGTATAATGTGTGTAAAGTGAGTGTGTTGTGTATTGTGTGTTTAGTGGCGTCGGAGCCCCTCCTCCTCCACCTCCTCCAGTTCTCCCAGTCTGGTTGCCGTTGTCTCTTCAGTCTGGAGGCCTTCAGCGTAGAGCAGAAGGTCAGAGTCAGTCTCTGTCTCTATGACAACATCCATCTACAGCTGGTCTCCACGGAGACAGGACACACCCACCAGGTGAGTCAGAGGTAACTGACGAGGAAGTGACACCTGGACCATTTTAAAGGTTTTAGAACCAGTTTGATATTGAGTCAAACACCAGTCCGGACCAGAAACAGTATTTTACCAGCAGTGCATTGGACTTAGCGGCTGCCCTTCAGGGTCAGAGGTCAGACATTAGCATATTAGCAATGCTGACGCTAGTAGCTGAACAAGATATCATTGTTATACTTCAAAAACTGACATAGCAAGTGGATTAGCCAATCAGCTGACAGAATACTTTATTTAAAAGGATGATGGAATGAGTTATAGCCAGATAATAGACATGTCCCGGCTGATGATATGATGAGATGATGATGATGAGATGACAATGATGATGAGATGATGATGATGATATGATGACATGATGATGAGAAGATAATTTATGAGATGATGATGATGATATGATATGATGAGATGATGATGACATGATGATGATGAGATGGTGATATGATGAGTTGATGATGATGATATGATATGATGAGTTGATAATGATGATATGATCAGATGATGATATGATGAGATGATGATGATGATGATATGATCAGATGATGATGATATGATGATTATATGATGAGATGATGATGATGATGATGACATGATGATGATGAGATGGTGATATGATGAGATGATCAGAATCAGAATCAGAATCTCTTTTATTGTCATTGTACAAGTACAATGAAATTGAAATAGCAGCTCTTCAGGTTCAGTGCAATTCAAAAGGTGAAACAAGTAAATAAAGTGAATAAATATAAAATGTACACATTTACAGATTTGCACTAGAATGCTCAATGCACAATATTGGTGTTATGAAAGTTCAAATTTTAAGTTTTGTGCAGCATTTAGTGCTATGACAGCTCTGGGAAAGAAGCTGTTTTTTAGTCTATGATGATGATGATGATATTATCAGATGATGATGATGATATGATGAGATGATGATGATGATGTCCAGGTTGTTGATGAGAAAGATGCTGGGTACTGCAGGTTTATGTGGGACCACTCTTAACCTGGCCTGGTTCCCAGCTCGATTGGCTCGGTTCTACTTCCTTCCTGTGTCTCCTCTCTGCCTAGTTGTTGTAATCTCCTCCAGGAGTTGAACACGTTTGATTCTATGGACTCTTAAATGCAGGATCTTGGTTCGGGTGTAAGTCCTAATGTCAGACATAAATCTGCTACCTGTTGGAGACCCTGCTGCCTCTACAGTCATCCTGCCTACTTAGCAACCTATTGTGCCAACCGGCGGTCCTTGGACCCAGGTGTCTCTACTGAGCTGACCACATCATGCCTGTTCAGAATCCCTTTAATGAAAACAATGTCTTTTTTCCTGTTATGTCAAAATGCTTTGCGGTCCAGACAGAAGCCTCTACCTGTCTGGATTCGGCCTGCGGGCCACTGATTGGTAGCCCCTGACCTTGAACTAAGTGGTGCTAAAACACACAGATGAATAAGTGATGACATCATCATGAACACTAACCCTCCTCATCTTCCTCTTCTCTTCTCCTCAGTTCTCAGACATCCCCTCAGACTTCGGCCTTCTCTCTCTCCGTCAGGCAGACCTCCTCTATTGTCCGTCCTCTCCTTACCCCTCCTCTGATGCTCCCAACCTCAGCCCCTCCTCCCCCTACTCCTCCTTCTGCGAACTCCTCAGACCTCCCTCCCCATCTCCTTACAACCATAGCTCTCCCTCCTCGTCCTCTACTCCTCCTCCACCCTTCTCCTCTGTCTCTCCATACACCTCCTCCTCCTCACCTCCTTCTAGAACCTTCTCCATTCCATCTCAGCTCCTTCCCCTACCTCCCTCCTCCTCCACCACCCAGAGGAGTCCTGTCTGGAAGGAGAAAGGAAGAGCAGAAGAGGATGAGGAGGACAGGAAGAAGAGGACACAGGATGAGATGGTGGAGGAGCGCCAGCAGGGGGAGGGGGAGAGTGCCTCAGAAACATCAGAGAATGTGGGAGGAGTTGTACGGCGGGGCCTGCAGCTCAGCCCCCACCACTTCAACATGAAGGAGGAGGAAGAGGAGGAGGAGAGTGATGATGAGGAGGAGGAGGGAGGAGGTTCTGAGGAGTTGACCACCACCTACAGAGCTGAAGGTTAGTCTAACTCCTCTGCAGCTCCGACATAAAACGGTTTCATCTGGAAAATAATCCGGTTCTGTTTGTGGTTCAGGTCTCCGTCGCTCTCTCTCTGAGGGTTCTCTACTACACCAACCTCGATCGCCCCGCTTCCTCTCTGACAGCACCATCCATCAACTCACCCGTCCCGCCACCTCTGACCTCGTCCCCACCCTCCACCGCCCCTCCATCCACACCCTGAAGAAACAGCTGACCAGAGAGGCCGGGTCGCTCCACCACATGCTTCTGCTCCTGAACGGAACCAAGGTAGAACCCAGAACATTAACAAAAGAACCAGAACAGAAACAAAAGAACCAAAATGGTAACAAAAGAGAACTTCACTCATCCTGTACACTGACTAACTTAAAGAATCACAAATAGCAACATTTTGGTTCCAGACCATCAGATTAATGGTTTGTGACAATGAGAAGCCATCTTAAAGTGGGAGGGGCTGAAGGTCTGCCTCTAATCACATTAACCCCATGGAATAGAAAGCACAGAGCTAGAAAAGTTCTCCACTGACAAGCATAAATACTGTATAGCACAAAAATATATACAGCAACAAGCATAAATATATACCACAAAAATATATACAGCATCAAACATAAATATATACCACAAAAATATATACAGCATCCTATCAATGCTGCCTCCATAATTAGTAAATGGAAATACGGGATTTGAGACACAGCACAGGACAGACCAGTAGTAATGTAAAACTTTATTTATATAGCACCTTTCTATACATTAAGTTACAAAGCGCTTTACATAAAATAAGAAACCATAATTCACATAAGGCAAAAAATCACAACTTAGTGAAAATATTTTTTTAAAATGCATCATAAATACAAACAACCATTCAGTTTGGTCTGTGGTCCAGTCAGAAGGTTCACATTGGATGGTCTAAGGGGCCGGTCAGTGGTGTAAGGGGTCAGTAGGTCAGAGATGTAGACAGGAATTTTCCAGACCGGAAATGATTATCTCAGTTTTGTCACAAACGAGTTGTAAGCAGTTGAATGACATCCAATCCTTGACAGCAGCAAAACACTGGTGTAAAGGGAACATATTTCTGTAATGATTTAGTTTCACAAATATATACTGACCAACAGTAGAAACGCTTTTTTTAATTTCATGCCATCCTGTTCATATTAAATATCAAAGGTAAATTATGGTTCACATCTTTATTCACCCTTTAGCCAAACAGAAAAATCATTTTTGTGCAGATTAGTGGTTTTTGTCTTAGTGTTTACAAGTCAGAAAGTGTGGATGGTGAGACAGAGAACAACAATAGTCACTACCGTGCGTGTCTACCTCCAGCATTTATCACTACTTTACACCTCCTGAATGGATCAGATGTTATTCTGGACTTGTAGGATGACGTCATTCTTCCTGCAGAGCTGTGACAAGTTGTTCATGTGTTGCTGGAGCAGGATCTCTCTCTCACCTGGTGATCCTGAACGTCCCATAGAGGACATTGTCATGCATTAAGGTGATGCCTGATTGTTGTATCCGTGTGGACCTAGGACCGTATTTCGGAGATGGATGGCCGTGAATGTGGACAAGTACTGATCGTCATCCATTAGCAGTGCCCCCCCACTTCATGACAACAACACCAAACGATCCACTTCTTGGACGTGTGCGGCAGAATAGCGGTCTCTGCGGCGATGGCACAAACGCCAACGACCACCAGCTGTGTACAAGTTAAATCTGGACTTGTCACTAAATGTGATCTCCGTCCACTTTGCAATCAGCCATAACATCTGTAACATCTGTGCTGCACGTGTCTGCAGAGTTCAGACCATAGCATCCCAACTGCCCGTTCACATACGTTTTTTCGGGGATCGTCGCTTCGTCAGTTGTTTCTCTAGGACGTTACTTAGACCCAGTAAATTATCGCCTTGACCAGGTCTTTTCAATCATACAGAAAAAAATCTCACCAACATCATGGTTTACTCTGAAATGCACCAATGACTGTTATTTCTATGTTATGACTAAATGATGGTTATTCATGATTTAACATGTTCTGGTTGTGGGTACTTAAAAAAGTCTATTCAGTGAATCACATGTTTGTTTGTTTCAGTAGATTAGGGCTAGTGAATAGAAATGACAGGGTTTTTAACATAATGCCTTTCCACTGTTGCTCAGTATATATTGCTGTGTATCATCTGCGTCCCGTTTGTGCCGATCCTCCTGCAGTCTTTAAAGAAGTACTACCTTCTATTGGTCCTGAATTATTGAATATAATAAACCCTGACCAGTTCGAAACTGCCTGTGTCCACCCACTCTGAAAAAAAACGGCATCTATCAATTTGTTTTGAACAATTTCAGACCCATTTCCAAACCACCATCAATCTCCAAAGTTCTGGAAAAACCAACTCATTCAGGTTTTTGACAAGAACAATTTATTTGATCAATTTTAGTCTGGCTTTTGCCAAAAACAAAGCTCAGAAACTGTTCTGTTAAGAATAACTAATGAGATCCTTCTGCAGGCTGATAATGGGGAACATTCCATCCTGGTCTTACTTGATGAACTTATTGATCATTCCATCCTTATACATTAAATACTTGTGCTGGTATCTCAGGAAAAGCCTCAGATTGGTTCACTTCATATTTGTCAAATAGACATTTTTTGGTTTCTATGAGTGACCAGGTGTCACCTCCTGCTCCTTTGCTATGTGGGATGCCTCAGGGTTCAGTCCTTGGTCCTATTCTTTTCTCCTTGGCTTCACCTGGGCCAGAGAATCATATGCTTTGGTTGTATAGCATACCATTACTACGCAGACCAGAAGAGACCAGTACAGACCAGAATACAGAATAGACCTGGACAAGCCAGGAGACACAAGAAAAGACCAGACTAGACCAGGACAGACCAGTAGAGACCAGAACTTACCAGAAAAACCCAGCAGAGAACAATAAACCAGTCTGATATTAAGTTTTTCTGTCATTTCAGGATGGAGACTTCAGAAACCTTGAACTGAGGAAGAAGACCAAGTCTCTGTAAGAACAAACACACTGTAAACAGACACTACTGAGCATGTGCAGTGCGTTGTTAATCACAATGAAAGTAATTTTTCGTCGGACTAGAATCAGCAAATTTTATCAGTTTGGACATTTTGTTCCTTTGACACGTTCCAATAAAATTTAAAACGTAAAATGTATGAATCCTGCTGTGGTGACACCATGACGCACCCGACTCTGCCTCTGATTGGCTGGGCATAATGATGATGTCTCTCACAGAGCCCTTCTGCTTTCTGTGGTAGATTCACTGCAAACTGTTGGGTCATGATCATTTCTTCTAAAGGTCCATTTGTTCTGTCTCCATAGCGACCTAGCTGTGGTCAGTGAAGCTTTGTATTAGTTAACTGTAAAACTTTGTCATGTCTCTCAGTAGAACACCATGACTCGACATAACAGCAACACCAACTGTCCCCTTTCAATGATCAATAGGTAGACTGATTGATTGATCAGACCTGTTCATGAATGATTGAGCCACATTAAACTCTACTGGTCCTCTCGACCACCTTACTCTAAACATGAGCCGTTGTCTCCGCCTTCATCAGCAGCACCAGATCTCTGTCCAGACTCTTTTAGCTCGTTGTACCTTGGTGGTGGATGACCAACCTGCTGTCGGTTCCAGCTACAGCCTTAAAAGATCACCTTGACAAACATCATCCAATGGCACAGCGAAGTTCAATAACTCGTAATGAAACAGGAAGTTGTTGTTGAGAGGGCAAGAAGGTTCAAAACTTTACAAACAAAATTGTACACTAGTCAGAAGTTGATAAACATCCCCCTAGAATGTGTCATATCAAGCTGTGAACTAAACCCAACAGGAAGTTGGCAATTTGGATTTAGCGTTGATGTTTGTGCGATATAAGGTGCTGTACAAACTCCTCCTAGAGATTCAGAACCAATCAACTTCAAGTTCAAAGGTGTGGCCATGGCAGCATGGTGAATCTCATTATTTTGCCATGAAGCAGGATGTTGTATGTATGCAGTATGATGACATCCACATGTCAATATTCCAGTGATATCATTCCAGTGATGGTAAGTAACAAGTAAGTCCTGTGTGACAAACATCATTTGTTTTACATGAAACTGTCATGTTCTGGAAGAGGATGCACGATTACTGGGCACTCTCTAGTGCCACATGGTGGACACAGGCATTATTATTATCCATCCATTTTCTTATGCATTTTCTCAGCAGAGAAGCCCAAACCACCCTCTCCCCAGCCACCTCCTCCAGCTCTTCTGGGGGTAAATCAAGGCATTCCCAAGCCAGCCGAGAGATATAATCCCTCCAGCATGTCCTGGGTTTACCCCTCCCAGTGAGACATGCCCGAAATACCTCCCCAGGGAGGCGTCCAGGGGGGCATCCTTACCAAATGCCCGAACCACCTCAGCTGACTCCTCTCAATACGGAGGAAGCTCATTTTGGCCGCTTGTATCCGCAATCTTGTGGTCATTACCCAAAGCTCATGACCATAGGTGAGAGTAGGAACGTACAGTAGACTGACTGGTAAATTGAGAGCTTTGCCTTGTAGCCTAGCTCCCTTTTCACCACTACAGACTGATACAGAGTCCGCATCACTGCAGACGCTGCCCGGATCCGTCTATCAATCTCCTGTTCCATTCTTCCCTCACTCGTGAACAAGACCCCGAGATACTTGAACTCCTCCACTTGGGGCAGCAACTCATCCCTGACATGGAGTGAGCAATCCATCCTTTTCCGACTGAGAACAATGGCCTCAGACATGGAGGTGCTTATTTTCATCCCGGCCATTTCACACTCAGCTGCAAACTGTCCCAATGACAGCTGGAGGTCACGGCATGATGGAGCAAACAGGACCACATCATCTGCAGAGAAGCTATCCTGAGTCCACCAAACCGGACACCCTCCGTCACCTGGCTGCACCTAGAAATTCTGTCCATAAAGATTATGAACAGAATCAGTGACAAAGGGCAGCCTTGACGGAGTCCCGCTCTCACCGGAAACAAGTCTGACTTATTGCTGGCAATGCGAACCAAACTCTCGCTCCGGTCATACAGGGACCGAATGGCCCGTAACAACGGGCCCGATACCCCATATTCCCGGAGCACCCTCCACAGAGCACTATGAGAGACACGGTCATATGCCTTTTCCAAGTCCACAAAGCACATGTAGACTGGTTGGGCAAACTCCCATGCACCCTCCAGCACTCTAGCGAGAGTGAAGAGCTGATCCAGGACGAAAACCGCATTGTTCCTCCTGAATCCGAGATTCGACTAACGGACAGACTCTCCTCTCCAGTACATTGACATAAACATTCCCAGGGAGACTGAGAAGTGTGATCCCCCGATAGTTGGAACACACCTTCTGGTCCCCCTTCTTAAAAAGGGGGAACCACCACCCCAGTCTGCCAATCCCGAGGCACTGTCCCCGACTTCCACGTGATGTTGCAGAGGCGTGTCAACCAAGACCGTCCTACAACATCCAGAGCCTTAAGGTACTCAGGGTGAATCTCATCCACCCCTGGGGCCCTGCCAGAGAGGAGTTTATTAACTACCTCAGTGACCTCAGCCCCTGTGATGGACGAGTCCCCCTCTGAGTCCCCCATCTCTGCCTCCTCCATGGAGGACGTGTAAGTGGGATTGAGGAGACCCTCAAAGTACTCCTTCTACCGCCCGACTATATCCCCAGTTGAGGTCAGCAGCAAACCATCCCCACTGTACACAGTGCGAACAGAGCACTGTTTCCGCCTCCTGAGTCATCTGACGGTTTGCCAGAATCTCTTTGAGGCCGTCCGAAAGTCATGCTCCATGGCCTCACCAAACTCCTCCCACAACCGAGTTTTTGCTTCAGCCACTGCCGAAGCTGCACTCCGCTTGGCCCGTCGATACCTGTCAGCTGCCTCAGGAGTCCCACAGGCTAACCATGCAGGTGGGACTCTTTTTTCAGCTTGACGGCATCTCTAACCGCTGGTGTCCACCACTGGGTTCCGGAATTACCACCACGACAGGCACCCACAACCTTACGGCCACAGCTCCAGGCAGCCCCTCAACAATGGAGGCACAGAACATAGTCCATTTGGACTCAATGTCCCCAGCATCCCTCGGAATGCAGTTGAAGTTCTGCCGGAGGTGAGAATTGAAAATCTCCCGGACAGGAGCCTCTGCCAAACACTCCCAGCACACCCTCACTGTACGTTTGGGTGTCCCAGGCCTGTCAAGCATCCTCCCCCACCATTGGATCAAACTCACCACCAGGTTATTATTATATTATTATATTATTATTATTAATATATAATATATTAACATAAACACATCTGTTGTCTTCCTTTTTCTTCCTGACTTTAAAGACAAACATCCTTGACACGCCTCCCAGTAGACTCACACTGATTTTGTAAAAACGTCATCGTCATGCCCAGCCAGTTTTCTTGTTCTGTACTTCCTGTCTGACTCATTATCACCATCTCTTCAGAGCTACTGATGTTCGAAGCCGCCTCCCATTTCTACGACGACAGAAGAACAGTACCCATGTCCATGGAAACAGTCTGGAGAAAGCTCTGAGAAACAACAGGTAGGAACATTTGTCCATCCACCTCATTAGTCCCAACAATCAAAGTCCTTACCCAAAACTGGTCCCAACAGTGTTCTAATGGTTCAAATGGGGTCCTCCTGGTTCCAACTCAGTCCTAGTGGTTCAAATGGGATCCTTCTGGTCCCAACAGATTCCAGCTGCTCCCAACAGAGTTGAACTGGTTCAAACAGGGTCTTTCTGGTCCTAACAGAGTTCTACTGATTCAAACAGAGTCCTTCTGGTTCCAGCAGAGTTTGACCGATTCAAACAGGGCTTCTTGGTTCCAGCTTGGTCCACCTGGTTCCCACTGGTTTCAGCCAGTTCCATTAGTTCCCAGCTGGTTTAGAGGGCTATGATTTGCTGTTACTGATTCCTTCTGGTTCCTACTAGTTCCAGAGTGTCTTAAGCGTGTTTGGTTTGTCTTTCAGACCATCTACAAGGGAGGTGTTGAGGTGGGCGGAGAGTCTGGAGGCTCTGTTGACCAATACGTGTAAGACACAACATTTCCTGTCTCAGTGAGGAGACACATTCACACAATGACAGTCTGTCTTTATTGGTTGAACACTCCTCTTCTCATTGGTCAGATGGTCTGGCAGTGTTCCGTCACTTCCTGAGGTCAGAGTTCAGCGAGGAGAACCTGGACTTCTGGTTGGCTGTTGAGAGATTCAAGAGAACTCGCCCCCTCAGCAAGATGGCCGCCAGAGCTGCGAAAATCTATGACGAGTTTATTTCTACAAGCGCAGCAAGACAGGTACCTGTCTGTCTGTCTGTCCTCTGATTGGTCAAATGACAGGTCACATGACACTGCTGCTCTCTGTCTCCAGGTCAACGTGGATTCATCAGTCAGAGAAACAACCAATCAGAGTGTGCGTCTTAACATTAACCCCGCCTCTTTCCAAGTGGCCCAGGATCAGATTTTTAGCCTGATGGAGACCGACAGTTACCCTCGTTTTCTCAGGTCTCGCCTCTATGCCCAGCTGGCCAATCAGGCCACACAGACAGCCACAGAGTCAGCCAATTAGAGTGCAGCTGAGACAGACGCTGGATTAGGCTGGGCCTCTGTCTTATCACCAGCTCCAATATAAAGGAAGATCTCCAGCTGCATTATGGGAAATATAGTCATCAGGGGTTGGGGACTAAAAGTCAGGATATCACTTCTTCTGCTCACATTTAAATGTTCTGTTTTTAATTCGTTTCTAACAACAACTACTTAATTTGTTAGAAACACTGAATCTCTTCAGTTTTGTTTCATTTATCACTTTTTTGTTTGAGTTTTACTCACAATCTTTTCAAAAGGGAGTCAACTTTGTATTTTAACTTATATCCTTGAAGGCTGATTCAGAAGGTTGATTTAACTTATATCATCATTTATTTCCATGTCAGAAGCTTCATATGGAGTAATAAAACATCAGCCAGACATTAGACACGTCCTGTTTCAGATCTTCAAACTGAAGTACTTCAGATTGTTACTGCTGACTTTAACAGTTAATGCTTTAGCCATGATAGCAGTATGCTAGCCACCTCTTCCAGACTAAAGACTGAATTCATGATCTTTAATGTGGGAAAAACATGGATGCTCCAGACAAGATGTGTTGATAACATTAGCTGATAGCTGATGTTAGCTAATGTTAGCTCAGAGCATTTAAAATACATGTTGACAGCTGATATTAGCTAACATTAGCTCAGAACGTTTAAACAAGTTGATAGCTGTTAGCTAACGTTAGCTCAGAGCGTTTAAACATGTTAATAGCTGACATTGGCTAACGTTAGCTCAGAGTGTTTAAACAACATGTCGATAGCGGATGTTAACTAACGTTAGCTCAGAGTGTTTAAACATGTTGATGGCGGATGTTAACTAACGTTAGCTCAGAGTGTTTAAACAACATGTTGATAGCGGATGTTAACTAACGTTAGCTCAGAGTGTTTAAACAACATGTTAATAGCTGACATTGGCTAACGTTAGCTCAGAGTGTTTAAACAACATGTCGATAGCGGATGTTAACTAACGTTAGCTCAGAGTGTTTAAACATGTTGATGGCAGATGTTAACTAACGTTAGCTCAGAGTGTTTAAACAACATGTTGATAGCGGATGTTAACTAACGTTAGCTCAGAGTGTTTAAACAACATGTTGATAGCTGATATTAGTTAATGTTAGCTCAGAGTGTTTAAACAACATGTTGATGCTGTTTGAAGTTTGAAACTTTAAATTATTACAAAGTGATTTTGTCCCAGACTTGTTGCTGCACCAGTAAAACCACTAAAATATGGATTTGCCTGACTGGTGATCAGCCTTAATGCTAATCAATAACTTTTAGAGCTAATCTAGGTCACTCTATGGGACACAAACTAACAGTTTACCTAAAACTAGATTGCATGAGCACAAAATATGTGACTTGATTTTAAAAAAAACTCCCATTAACTTTTTGTTCCAGCTTGAGGTGGTGTTCATATGAACTTTCCCAGTCAGGAACTAATTTTTATGATAATTCTGACACCACATGTTTGCACCATTAGCATTTAGCACAGAGTTGTTAGCGTGTTTGCAGACTGGTTATATTTGTGTGTGATGGTGCTTCATGAAGAATGAGTCAGCATTAAATCTGTGATGTGTGGAGACCTCAGGATGCGAGTTCAGTTTGTCTGACATGTAGAGACTAACTGTTGTTACTGTAACGGATGGTTGAGCTTTGATGTCCTGTTGGATGAACACGAAGTCTGATGGAAACTAAAATAAAAGATGTTGGACTTTGTTCTTCTGTGCTTTTATGTCAATCAGGTCTGTATCAGACTTCATCTCTGGGATCACAACTCATGTCTGAAGGTTGATGTATATAACATCCTATATATATTGATGCTGATATTCATTGTTTTTACCCATTCTGTCGAAAACATAATGAAAGTTAGCAGAAAAACATTTTTTCCACATAAATATTTAATTTTATGGCTTCTGCTCCAGAGTCTCATTCCTTTTTGTACCACCTCATTAGCGGCCCTACATACCTGGAGGTTCTGAGAGTGGATTATCTCTATAGCATTAGAATATCTATGATACCGCTCCAGTTGTTGTCATGTCATATTAGACTTAAGTAGATTAAATGAAAATCATTTAAACACATTGTAAGGTATTTTAAGGAAACTGTTGTTTATTTTTAACTTTATAACATCAGCAGAAACTCCAATGATCAAAAAGAGACCGGAACTGAACTCGGGGGGGAAGGCATTAAGGAGCGGACCGGTTGAGCTGCGGTTAGTTTGGGATGTTTGTCTGGTTGTTAGTTAAATGAACACACAGAATCATAAAAACTAAACCACGAAGTTTCTGTTTTTTCTTTAGCTCTATGGGTTCTGCTTTAAAACAATTAAAACGGAACTGACCGTAAACAATGACGGACAACAAGAGAAGTAATCCGGCCGCACAGCCTGCTGGGTAATATGTTAACGACAGAGATGCGTTGATTGGAGGTCGGCGGTGTGTGGGCACAGAAAGAAAAGACACGATAAAGAAAAATAAAAGCGAACGTTTGACTGAAGACAACGAAGAAGAAACCGAAGCTTCTCACGGTCAGAAACACTGAATGTCTAAGTTAGCGGCTAATGTTAGCATCAAGTCACGGAGTAGCGCTCAGAGTAGTAGTAGTAGTAGTAGTAGTAGTACTTCACCATCGTTCATAAATACTATGAGTGTTTAGTTTGTGTTACTGATGACAACTTCTGATCAAACCTGTTTGTTTTAAGTTTTATGGTTAATCTACGATTGGAAACTAAATGATCAAACCTGCATCATCCATCAGGTTTATGGGTAAAATCTACTGTTGATCAGCTGTTAACAAGCAGATCAATCAGTTTAAACAGATCAATAATCAGATATTAAAGTGTTTCCTGTCTCCTCAGTCTCTAAATGATCCTTAATGACCAGCGTCTCTGGTTCTCTGTAGACCCTTTAGCTGCTCTGACCTGCTGCAAACCTGCTGCAGATCCAGACACCAGCTTCTGGCAGCGTTCCTGAGGAATCTTAGCCCATTCCTCCTGGACAAAGGCCTCCAGTTCTGGAATATTCCTGGGTTTGGTTTCATGGCTCCACAGAACAGCATCCAGAACTTCTGGGTCTGATCTAGATGGTTCTGAGCTGCTGGAGCTTCTGGGTCAGCAGTGGTGAAGGTCTTGGAGTTCATGGAGCCCTGATGTCAATTTAGACCTGAACAGAAAAACCTTTAGAGACTGAGGAGTCAGGAAAAAAAACACTTTAATATCTGTTTATTGATCTATTTAAACTGATTGATCTGGTTATTAACAGCTGATCAATAGTAGATTTTACCTATAAACCTGATCTAGATTCTCCAGTCATGGCTCTGAAGCAGGTTGTTGTTGTTCTACCAGATCCTTTAAAGACACCACCTGCCTGCCGTAGCTTCTGACATCACTACAGATATCTGTGACATCATTTCATATCAGAGGTCAAAACTCACATCTAAAGGAGCAGCTAACTGTTCTACATTTACTTCTCATGTGTGTGTCTGTGTATGTGTGTGTCTGTCTGTGTGTAGACATGTCTGTCTCTCTGTCAGCAGAGAGAGACAGGATCCAGCGACAGGTGGAGGAGCTGGAACAGAGTCTGTCTTTAACACACACTGAACTGGAGCTGCTGAGGAGTCAGACAGGTACTTGTCTGTCTGCCTGCCTGTCCCTCCTTCTGTCTGTCTGTCTGCCTGCCTGTTTCTCTGCCTATTTGTCTGTCTGTCTGTCTACCTGCCTGTTTCTCTGCCTGTCTGTCTGCCTGCCTGCCTGTTTCTCTGCCTGTCTGTCTGCCTGTCTGTCTGCCTGCCTGTTTCTCTGCCTGTCTGTCTGTTTCTCTGCCTGTCTGTCTGCCTGCCTGCCTGCCTGTTTCTCTGCCTGTCTGTCTGTCTACCTGCCTGTTTCTCTGCCTGTCTGTCTGTTTCTTTGCCTGTCTGTCTGCCTGCCTGCCTGCCTGCCTGTTTCTCTGCCTGTCTGTCTGTTTCTCTGCCTGTCTGTCTGTCTGCCTGCCTGCCTGCCTGTTTCTCTGCCTGTCTGTCTGCCTGCCTGTTTCTCTGCCTGTCTGTTTGTCTACCTGCCTGTTTCTCTGCCTGTCTGTCTGCCTGCCTGTTTCTCTGCCTGTCTGTCTGTCTGCTTGCCTGCCTGCCTGTTTCTCTGCCTGTCTGTCTGCCTGTCTGTCTACCTGCCTGTTTCTCTACCTGCCTGTTTCTCTGCCTGCCTGCCTGTCTGACAGGGATCTTGTCTTTCTGCTCAGATGATGAATCAGATGATGGGGACACGGATGAGGAGGTGGGACAGTAACACACACAAACACATGTTACACATCAGTCACATCAGTTACCATGGCAACACGTCTTAACTCCAGTTTTTCATAAAGTAAAGACAGTCGTCTGATAGATGGAGCTCAGCTTATTAAACTCATTAAACATAAAACATTCTGATATTAGTAGTAGTAGTTGTTGTCAGTAGTTATCAGTCAGTGTATGTTCAGTCTGCAGCAGGTCTGTTGGCTCAGAGAGAGAAGATCCAGAAGGAGATCCAGAACCTGGAAAACGTCCTGGGACCCCACAGTCCCATCTCTGTGTCAGGTACCAGTCTGTCTGTTTACCTGTCTCTCTGCCTGTCTGTCTTCCTGTCTGTCTGTGTACCTGTTGGTTTCTGTTTAAACAGTATCAGATGATGTATTAATGTCTGTTCTGTTGTTTTGTTCAGATGATGACACCAGCAGCAACAGCAGTGAGGAGGTCAGTGACATCATCAGCTGATTACAATTCTACCAGTTACAGACAAGTGTGGATCTAACTGTGTCTGTTGTCTTTATTAGAGTGAGCTGGGTCTGGATCTGTCAGTGGACTCCTGTCTTCAGATGAACCTCGTATACCAGCAGGTTATTCAAGAGACGCTGGACCAACTAGAGATACTACTGACACACAACCACCGACAGCAGGTCAGTACTGACGCATAACCACAGACAGCAGGTCAGTATTGACTCACAACCACAGACAGTAGATCAGTACTGACTCACAACCACAGACAGTAGATCAGTATTGACTCACAACCACAGACAGCAGGTCAGAAGGTCAAGTTTTTTCTCTCTATAGAGGGAGGTAGTGTCTCATCTGTCTGGACCAATCAAAGAGTCTTCCACGGAACAGTGCCCGCCCTCATCCTGCATGCAGTCATTCAACATGTTCCTGGGACGCTTCCTTAAACCCTACTTCAAGGATAAACTGACAGGACTGGTAAGAAACACAGACACACACACATTCTGAATTCTGACAGCTGACCAATGAGACGCTGTGTTTATGTGTCTCCAGGGCCCTCCAGCCAATCAAGAGACAAAGGAGAAGGCCAGCAGGATGGTGGGGTGTATGGACAACAAAAAACTGAGGGTCAAACGATGTACGATCGAAAGACATTCAAATACACCACTAAACATGATCAATGAAGGGTTATAAAAACAACACCAACACTAAGAACTTGCTTCCTCTTGTTGAATTTAAATGGCCCTAAGGGGCTAACAATTTACCAGCTCTGACCCAAAGAAACCACAGAAAAGACACCTTCAATACGACCAAAACCATGGGATTTATTAACAAAAATGTTAACATAAAAGCTAAAACAAATCCCAGGCTGAGAGGCATCATGACCAACAGTCCCACTCCATAAGACTGGGATCTTTAGCACTTCTCTCAGGCCAGGTGCACCTCGTGATCACTCTATGAGCAACACCTGGGCAGAGCTAGAAAGGAAGGAGGAGGAGGGGAGAAGAGGAAACAGTACAGAAAACATACAGCAGTAACATTGTTGATTGATTTATTGATTTACAATATGAAGGCGACACAGAGACTTAAAGCAACATTCTGTTGGTTGGTTTTATGTGGGCTTTGGCGCCCCCTTTTTGTGAATACAGCATCACTGTCATAGACACAAATCTCATGTTTCTGTATTTTCAGATGTAACTAGAAACGGGGCAGCTAACGGGGCATTCATTAATTCTGAAGGTTATTACCTTTAAAAATACACACCTCTTCTTTGTGTTGAAGTGATCCAGTGTCTGTAAACAAAAGTTAAAGTTCTAAAAGACGCGTCAGCCTCAACGTATGCTGACTGACAGGTGATGTTTACATTAGCTAGCGATAGCTCAGCTACATTTGAGTTATTTCCATCAAAAAGCTAATCCACCCAGCGGCGGGACAAAATCTAAAATAAAAATCAAGTCTGAAGTCATCCCACAAGATTCTTATCATCATCATCATCATCAGCTCATGTCAGTAGAACCCCAACACTTTTCACTGGCATTTAACTGTCACCCTTCAAACCAGCGGAACAGGTGATGGAGTGATGAAGATGATGAAGATTATCATGACTTCTATCAGCAGCTCAGCTTTTTGTGTGTTTAGGGGAGAGCTGGCAGAAGACCCTCTTGATCCACTCAGTGTCCAGAGAAGGTCTGAGGAGACTCATCCAACCCAAACTGTCCAAGTAACATCTGTCAATATAATTATTGCTTATAATTATTGTTTGTATTACTAGTTTATTATTGTTATTAGTAGTTCTGTGTGCCTGTGCAAAGGCACACTGACTATTCTTCGTCATACTTATTCTGTCCTATTATTCTTCCACTTTTTCGTCGCGTAACTAGTCTCGCAGCGTTGCCAGCACAAGACATACATCAAACCGTGCAGCTCGATCAGGAATAGTCTGCTATGACTTTCAGTAATGATTGGCAAAACAGTTTTTGCAAAACTCACAAAAAACTG
>CM075187.1:305000-420000 GCA_037577475.1 Chaunax sp. Z400
AGAAATCAAAGAACATGATTCTCACAGTGCTTCCTGGCTTCTCCAGGTGAGAGAGGGCTCGGTGTTGGAGGAAGATGACGGCGTCGTCCACCCCGATGCCAGGTTGGTAGGCAAACTGAAGCGGGTCCATCGCTGGGCTCACTAGGGGGCGGAGATGAACAAGGACCAGCCGCTCCAGGGTCTTCATCAGGTGGGATGTTAGAGCCACCGGCCTGTAGCTGTTGAGGTCCTTGGGGTGCGGAGTCTTGGGGACAGGTACCACGCAGGATGTTTTCCACATCTGTGGCACTCTCCCCAGCTTCAGGCTCAGGTTGAACATGTGTTCAACTATCCCACACAGCTGGTCTGCGCAGGACTTCAGGAGCCTGGACCTGATGCCGTCCGGACCCGCAGCCTTCCTCGCCTTCATCTTCCTGAGCTGATCTCTCACCTGGAGAGTGTTGAGGGACAGGGTGGAGCAGGGGGGCTGTGTGCTGAAGTTTGTGGATGGGGGGGATGGTGGTGTTGAGCTGATGAGATGAGCAGTGGGGGGTGGCTGTGAGCTGAGTGTTGCAGGAGGGGAGGTGGAGGAGGGGGTGGAGCAGTGTCCTGGAGGTGCCAATGAAGGGGGTTGCAGCAGGCCTGACTGGGCTGGGGGAGGGGCAGATGACTGATCAAACCTATTGAAAAATAAGTTCAGGTCATTCACCCACTGTTGGTCCCCCACAGCCTGGGAGTTTGGTTCCTTGTGGCCAGAGATGTTTTTCAGGCCTTTCCAAACTCCACTGACATTATTCTGCTGCAGCTGATCCTCCATCTTCCTCCTGAAGCTGTTCTTCCCCTCCCTGATCTTCCTCCTTAGCTCCTTCTGTACAATCTTCAGCTCCTCCTTATTTCCTGACTTAAAGGCCCTCTTCTTCTCCTTGAGGAGAGCCTTTATGTCAGGCTTAATCCACGGTTTATTGTTGGAAAAACACCGTACAGTCCTGGTGGGTACGGTGTTTTCCACACAGAAGTTGATGTAGTCAGTGATACAGTCAGTGAGACTGTTGATGTCCTCCCCATGAGAATCACAGAGTTCCTGCCACACAGTTGTACCAAAACAGTCCTTCAAGGCCTCGTCAGCCTCGTCGGACCATCTCTTCACTGTGCGGAACACAGCTGGTTGCCTGTGTACGAGAGGTTTGTACACAGGCAGGAGATGAACCAGGTTGTGGTCTGATCTTCCCAGGGGAGGTAGGGTTGATGAGGTGTATGCCTCCTTGGTGTTGGCATACAGTAAATCCAGTGTTTTATTGTCTCTGGTGCAGCATGTGACGTACTGGGTGAAGGTGGGCAGAGTGGAAGATGGAGCGGCGTGATTAAAGTCCCCTGATATAAGAAGGAGGGCCTGTGGATGCTGAGTCTGCAGCCTGCCTGTGACAGAGTGGAGGACATCACAGGCTGCTTCAGCGTTAGCAGAGGGGGGGATATACGCAGCTACCGCAATAACATGCGTGAATTCCCGCGGCAGGTAATAGGGTCTCATGCTAACGGCTAACAGTTCAATGTCCTTACAGCAGAGTTGTTCTTTAATAGTGATGTGCCCAGAGTTACACCATCTATCATTCACAAACACTGCCAGCCCTCCTCCTTTCCTCTTACCACTCTCCCTCGTCCTGTCCGCGCGCAACAGCTTGAAGCCGTCCAGCGCTGCAGCCGTGTCTGGAGCTAGCGCGGTCAGCCATGTTTCCGTAAACATCATGATGCTGCACTCCCGGTATTCCCTCTGGTGCCTGGTCAGCGCCGCTAATTCGTCCATCTTATTGGGGAGAGATCTCACATTCCCCATGATGATGGACGGGAGGACTGGTCGATATCTCCTCCTTCTAGCACGGCGCTCGGCTCCGGCACGGGTCCCCCGTCTCCTCCGCTTCAACTCTCGGGGGACATCAGGTCTCTCGTGGGGCAGCACCACTATGTTACGGAGCGCTAACAGCTGATCCCTACTGTAAACAATAGGGCCATGGCAGCGCACGAGGTCCCCAGACACGGTCATGGTCAGGAAAAAGCAGAAACAAACAAACAGCAGAAGGCCAAAGCAAAAATCAACTGCTTGGCCTCCATAGTGCAAAGAGCACCCCTCAAGACAGCGAGGGAAAAATTAAAGAAAGTTAAAGAGACACAATAGTGCAAGAAAAAGCTCAAGGGTGAGCGGGAGCTGCTGCAACAGGCTGCCACTAGCGCGGCGCCATCTTATCCATCCATCCAGCCATCTTACCTGTCTCTCTCTCTCTCTCCACCTCTCTGTCTCTTACCTGTCTCTCTCTCTCTCTCTCTCCACCTCTCTGTCTCTTACCTGTCTCTCTCTCTCTCTCTCTCCACCTCTCTGTCTCTTACCTGTCTCTCTCTCTCTCTCTCTCCACCTCTCTGTCTCTTACCTCTCTGTCTCTTACCTGTCTCTCTGTCTCTCCACCTGTCTGTCTCTCACCTGTCTCTCTCTCTCTCTCCACCTCTCTGTCTCTTACCTGTCTCTCTCTCTCTCTCTCCACCTCTCTGTCTCTTACCTGTCTCTCTCTCTCTCTCTCCACCTCTCTGTCTCTTACCTGTCTCTCTCTCTCTCTCTCTCCACCTCTCTGTCTCTTACCTGTCTCTCTCTCTCTCTCTCCACCTCTCTGTCTCTTACCTGTCTCTCTCTCTCTCTCTCTCTCTCCACCTCTCTGTCTCTTACCTGTCTCTCTCTCTCTCTCTCCACCTCTCTGTCTCTTACCTGTCTCTCTCTCTCTCTCTCTCTCTCTCTCTCTCTCCACCTCTCTGTCTCTTACCTGTCTCTCTCTCTCTCTCTCCACCTCTCTGTCTCTTACCTGTCTCTCTCTCTCTCTCTCTCTCTCTCTCTCTCTCTCTCCACCTCTCTGTCTCTTACCTGTCTCTCTCTCTCTCTCTCCACCTCTCTGTCTCTTACCTGTCTCTCTCTCTCTCTCTCTCTCCACCTCTCTGTCTCTTACCTGTCTCTCTCTCTCTCTCTCTCTCTCTCTCTCTCCACCTCTCTGTCTCTTACCTGTCTCTCTCTCTCTCTCTCCACCTCTCTGTCTCTTACCTGTCTCTCTCTCTCTCTCTCTCCACCTCTCTGTCTCTTACCTGTCTCTCTCTCTCCCTCTCTCTCTCTCCACCTCTCTGTCTCTTACCTGTCTCTCTCTCTCTCCACCTCTCTGTCTCACAGACGGGGAGGACAGCCTTCTTGTGTCTTCAGACGTTCCAGCGTTTTGTCTCCGACTCGTTGAGACATGGCAGTTGGACTCCGGCTGAAGACGCTCTGCTCAGAGAGCTGGTGGACAAGATGAGGATTGGAAACTTCATCCCCTACACACAGAGTAATGACATCACTCTGACATCACACTCTGTGTTCAAGAATGTTGATTTGTTTTACACACAATAACACCTGTTTGCCTGTTTCTCCACCCGTCTGTATCTACACCTGTCTGTCTGTGTCCACCTGTCTGTTTTTCCACCTGTCTGTCTTTCAGTGAGTTACTTCATGGAGGGCCGTGACCCTGCTCAGCTGATTTACAGGTGGAACCAGGTTTTGGACCCGAGTCTGAAGAAAGGGCCGTGGACCAAACAAGAGGACCAGGTAAACAGGGGTAGGGCTTACACAGGACACACCCACCACCTGCGCAACAAATCACCTCATGCTGTAACAGTACCACTACCAGAAGTCGGACTATTTCAATTTTAGTTTTATTTGTTTCGTACAAAAACACAACAAAGTTATCAGAACAGAGCAGTAGATACTTAGTGGTGCTACTGTATGTAGTAGTGTTACTGTACGTAGCAGTGTTACTGTATGTAGCGGTACTACTATATGTAGTAGCACTACTATATATAGTCTCTAGTAGTACAAGACAACATGGAGACAGTGATGAGGAAAAACTGTCAGTACGGCTAACAGTAGAACTAGTACTGACACTATTAGTCTCTACCTGTCTGTCTCTCCAACTGTCTGTCTCTCAGCTGCTTCTGCGGGCGGTGTGTCTCTATGGAGAGAAGGACTGGTGGAAGATCAGGATGGAGGTTCCTGGACGTCATGACGGTTCTTGCAGAGACAGGTGAGAGCTGATTGGATGATTGTTGGAGTCTGTGGCGCCGCCATGTTTGACCCTCGACCTGTTATTGTGTTTTTACCATGCTACGCTAACGAGATGTCACATTTGATGTTCCACCTGATAATTTCACTTCCGTCTTCCAGCTTTTACAAACTGCCATGTTTTTATCAGCTGCACCGTCTTTAGTGAACACGTGTAAACCTACATGTTGAGACACACGCTAAAGTCCAATAAAATGCTTCTTTTATGAAAGATAAAGCAGTACGTATTCATTTCATACTGATATATACCAGTATACTGGATTTATCCTGCACACTTATTCAGCACCTTAACCAGAGCAGTCTCTGATGTGGTGGGCTCTGAAATCTGTTGAAAAGTCTCAAAGATATCGTTTTTACCAAAAAACATGACCTGTTTTTCTTGAATCTGACCTGAGAAGGTTTGATATGGGCTGATTATTACCAACAACTCTGGAAACATGGCTGTGAATAGAGACTGGTTAAAATGAGGCAGGTCAGGGTTTCAGCTCAGAGACCACTTACAAGTTTATTACCTGTTTATTACTGTTTATTACATTTCTTAACTGTTTATTACATTTATTACCTGGTTAGTACCATTTATTACATTTATTTAATTTATTACCTGCTTATTACATTTAATACCTGGTTAGTACCATTTACTACTTGTTTAGTACTGTTTATTACATTTATTACCTGTTTATCATTGTTTATGACATGTCTATTACAATTATGTTTCGTGTTCAGTAACTTTATAATATCTGTTTATTATCATGTTTTCCTTTTATATCTAATTTCAGAGAAAAGTTACACTATGTGGCCTTAAGTATGTGGACATTCCTGTGTAAGAGGTCATTTAGACAGGATGTCACTGACCTGTGTGTGTGTGTGTGTGTGTGTGTGTGTGTGTGTGTGTGTGTGTGTGTGTGTGTGTGTGTGTGTGTGTGTGTGTGTGTGTGTGTGTGTGTGTGTGTGTGTGTGTGTGTGTGTGTGTGTGTGTGTGTGTGTGTCCAGGTATTATGACTGTCTGAAGGCGGATACAAAGAGAACACCGTTTGAAAAACAGGAGCAGGAGCTGCTGCTCAAACTTGTAGAGAAACATGGAGTCGGTGGGTCTCACACACACACACACACAAAAAAACTCAAACTCAAACAAAAATAACTTTGTTTGTTGTCAGTTTGTGTGTCTGAACTCATTAAATATCATCTGTGCAATAGAAGAGGCTCATGTTACACTGTGTGTGTGTGTGTGTGTGTGTGTGTGTGTGTGTGTGTGTGTGTGTGTGTGTGTGTGTGTGTGTGTGTGTGTGTTCAGGTCGCTGGGCGAGGATCGCTGCTGAGATTCCTCATCGTCATGATGCTCAGTGTCTTCGAGAGTGGAGGAAACTGAGCAGACAAAAGGTTCCTGGTGCTCAGGTACCTCACCTGTTTCCCCCCCTTGTACACACATGTTACACACATGTTACACACATGTCATACAACGTGGTTATTGTGTTGCCACTGCAGCAGCAGATTTACTTCCCCACAGGCATGTTGTTGTTGTATCTCAGCACCAACGTCTCTAATATAAGCCTCAAATAAAGACCCCATCAAAGACTACAGGCCGACCTCAAATACAGAGCTGGACACTAGAATCACTCAGAGTCCCTCCCACCAATCAGGATGCTTCATTTTATATGAGAGACCATTAATAGTTGTACCATTTCACCCAGGTCACATCACACACGTGATGTCACCATTATGACGTCACATGATGCCAAATGAAGTAACACCACCTGATTGGTTGACCCTGTAAAGCTCCTCCTACATCTGGAATCATGTGTTTATCATTAGTAGTAGTGACTCTGAATCTGCATTATCTCAGCTACATGTTGGTAGCTGCGTTTGAGGGAAATGGGAAACACGTATGCCATTGGCCTGTTCCTGGAAAGGTTTCACAATAAAAGTCTTGTTAAGAAATTAACAAAAGTGTTCAATGAAATTTTAGATGACATACATGAGAACTGACCCACTCTCTTCTGTCAGCAGAAAGTTAAAAAAACTAGAAAAACATCAGCCAATCGCAAAGCAGCAAAGAAGCAGAAGACGCCTGAGAAGAAGAGGAAGAGGAAGAATAAGGTGGCAGCCCAGGAGAAAATCAGGCTGATGAATGTGAAGGAAGAGGAGGAAGAGGAAATCAGGGAGGAGGAGGAGATGGTGGTGGAGTACATGGACAGTGATAAGGAGGAGAGGAAGATGGAAACAAAGGAGGTAGTTGAAGTGTTAAGGGTTGAGGAGGAGGAGGAGGAGGAGTACACCTTCCCTCCAATGCAGGAGTGGATCCCAGTAAAAAAAGCTCAGTCTTTCACCTTCCTGAGCTTTCGACCAGTGGAGTTACCTTCCTCTGGAGATGAAGGGCCACCTGTCCGATCCACCATCCTGGGCCAATGCGGACGCTCCGTGATCATCGGACCAGCTCCCAGACTGCTGCCATGGCAGAAGCACCACAGCAGAAGCACTTTGATGATGGTGACACCTGACCAGCTCCGATCCCACCTGTTCTGTCAGGTGGACAAGCACAGCAACCCGAAGGTCAAGACCGACACACACAACCGCCTGGCCATGATGACAAACAGAGGGCTGGAATACGAGCTGAGGGCTGCAGTGACGCCGTGGATCGGCAACCTGCTGATCCCGACAAAAAACAGACTGACGGCAGCCGATGTCCTGAGGGAGAAAGGTGAGAAGAAAGAGCTCTCTTCAACTCCCATCTTCCTGCTCCTCCTCCAGACCTTGAGTGTGGACTCTGTAGGCTGTAAGGAGATGATCGAGCAGAGGAGCAATAAGGTGGTCTTACCCACATCACCTCCTGTCCCTTACTCCTTCCAGAAAAAGACCCCAAAGACCATTGCAAGAATCCTGCAGGAGCGACGGGTTAGAGAGGAGCTGCAGGAGTTAGACCTGCAGCACAAACTGATCCTGAAGCATCTTCAGAATCAGCAGCAACATGAGCAACAGAAACATCTGCTGCTCCAACAGCAACCACAGCAACTCGTCCTGCTGCAGCAACCTCCTCTTCCTCACCCCTCTTCCATGCTTTCTCAGAACCCCAGTATTATTCTTCAGATGCCTCCTGAGACTTTCTTCATTCCTCAGCTCATGTCTCCCCCTCCAGCTCTACACAGACCCCCATCAGTGGTTGCCATCACCTCTCCAACCCCTGCTCCTCATAGACCAACCCCTCTCTCTGTGGTCCCAGTGCCCTTGAATGCCACATCTACCTGCTCAGCCTCTGTCCCCCAACACACTAGACTTTCCACCCCAAAGCAACCCTCTGTCACGTCCCCTAGCAAGGTATTTCCTGCCACCAGTCCATCTAGCTCCATCCGGAATCCAGTCAGAGGGAGGAGGAAAAAGGTGATGGAGCATCAACAGGACTTCTGCAGCAGTCAGAATGGGGTGGATGTGGGTAGATTATGTCCAAGTTTGAACAGGGCAGGTGATGGTGTGATCAAGGAAGGAAGTAGGAATCGGAAGCTAACCCTGAAGGCCAAAGCGCAGCAGGAAGCTGCTGAAGCCAAGGTAACTGCCCATTGGAAGTCTTGTCAAAAGATGATTTATGTAAATAAAACTGAAGTAAAATCAAAAGAATCAAATGAATTATAGTCAGTGTTGCTCTCATCCAGGCACCATTAACCTACTGGGATGAGCTAATTTTACTGATATTTGAGTTTCTGAATTAGTTGAACAAACAAATTTGTATTAAATCGAATGACTTTAATTTCCTCACAGACAACGCGGGTGACAGTCTTTGTCTGTTCCACTCTGAGCACTAGAAACTAGTCATAATCTGACTTATGTTTGATTTTGGGCTGCTGGTTGGTTTTTTGGGTGGGTGGGTGGGGGGTTGGTGGGTTGGTTGCGTAGGTGGTGGGTTGGTTGGGTAGGTGGGTTGGTTGGTTGGTTGGGTTGGTGGGTGGGTGGGATAGTAGATGGTTGGGTGGGTGGGTTGGTTGGGTGGGTTGGTGGTTTGGTTGGTGGTTTGGTTGGTGGTTTGGTTGGTTGGTTGGGTGGGTGGGTGGGTGGTTGGGTGGGTGGGTGGTTGGTTGGATGGTTGGGTAGATGGTGGGTGGGTGGGTTGGTTGGGTGGGTGGATGGTTGCCGGGTTGGTTGGGTAGGTGGGTGGTTGGTGGGTTGGTTGGGTGGTTGGTGGGTTGGTTGGGTGTGTGGGTGGTTGGTTGGGTGTTTGGGTGGTTGGTTGGATGGTTGGGTAGATGGTGGGTGGGTGGGTTGGTTGGTGGGTTTGTTGGGTAGGTAGGTGGTTGGTGGGTGGGTTGGTTGGTTGGTTGGTGGGGTTTGGTTGGTCAACCAGCAGCTGAATGTGGTTAAGAGTCATGTCCTACAGTTTTACAAATATATCCAGATGATTTATTGATTTTTGGTGGGGATCCAGATCTGGTGGATGTGGAGGATTGTTCCACCTTGGTGGAGGGATGAACTTGACTGAGGGACATTCAGATTTGCTCTTCGTTTGATTGGATGTGGCTTCTCTTTGCTCGTTTCAGGCTGATGCCAAGAAGAAAACTGCTTCATCTCCACGAAAGAAAGCTCGGCTCCAGAAGACGAAATCTCCTCGTGAAGGCGTTGTCCCCGTCCCTCCTCAGCAGGTCTGCATTGCTCCTGTACAGCTGCTACCTCAGACTCCTCCTGCAGCTCCTCAGACTCCTCCTGCCATGGATTTCTCCTCTTCTCTGACGAAAACTGAACTTCCTTCAGCACAACAAACTACTCCTCTCAGACTGGATGTCCCTGCCACACCTGCCTGCTGTGATACAACAGTGTCATCAACTCAAAACCTCACTTTAGCCCCGCCCCCCTCCAGACTGACCAATCGTAACATGGCTCCCTCTACTTCAAGTCTTACTGCTACTTTCCATAATGATCATGACTATACCTTGTCTACTCTTGACCCCACACCCAATCAACATGGCTATTACTCAAGGCAACCAAGCTCCACCCCCAACAAACCTTCCAAAGCCCCGCCCAGAGGGAGGAAACGAGTGAGGGTGGAGGAGAAGCTGAACATGACGAGCAGTCAGGATGACCAATGTGTGAGTGGGACACGTGATGTAGTGGCCGGGACCAACACAAATGTGACACTGGAAGGAAAGAGGGTTCGTAAGCCGAGTCAGAGGGCCAGAGCTCTACAGGAAGCCGCTGAGGCCAAGGTAAGACCTCTCTCCATCCTGCAGACATCTTTAATTCTGACGGCACAACACTGTTCACTTTACTTAATCACATGTGTCAGTACGACAGCGAGCTGGACTAAAGTTTGACAATAGGGTGAGATGGTTTCGCCCCCAAGACCTATAATCATTAGTTTAGCAGATAAAACTGGGAGACACTGAGCTCCAGATATCCTGAGGGAACCTTCAGAGGGAACCAGTTACTAGATGGTTCCATTAGTCTTTGGCCGGTTATGAAGTCACTAAACTTATTTTCAGGTGAGGTGTCGGTCTTACCTGAAATGTGACAAATATCTAACAGTGTTCATAAAACATGAAATCGTTTGCTATCCTCATGAATATTATTGAGCTTTCCTCAACCAACCGACGGGCCGCCACTGAAAACTGTAAAAAAAAACACTTCCTCTCTTCCTCCAGCATTTTTTATCCCGATATATAATGTGGGAGGCCCTCTAACAAAATGCTGATTCAGCCTTTACTGTCATACGACGTGAAGACACAGCGTGTCATCTTCCTTAAAACGATGGTTTTTATTAATGTCAGTAAACATCATGCCTGTTCATTCAACACAGTATAATTACCACAAAAACATCACCGTGATGACAAACAGATGACAGACTCCTCCTCTCCGTTGACTCCTCCTGTCTGAGTCCTCCTCCTCTGTCTGACTCCTCCTGTCTGACTCCTCCAGTCTGACTCCTGCTCTGTGTTTTCTTCCAGGCTGAAGCCAAGAAGCAGAGAACGTCGTCTTCTTCTCCTCGTAAGAAGCGATCTCGTGTGTCTCGCTTTAAAACAGAAGTCGTCCCTCAGAACCAGCCGGTGACGGAGTCACTTCCTGGTCAGTCCATGTGGGTCATGACTCCTGTGGGGATGGTCCAGCTGTCAGAAGCCCCGCCCCAGGGCATACATGTGCCGTTAATGCCAAACTTCCCGTTCCCAGCTCCACCCAGGAATATTTCAAACCACCAGCTGGTCACGTCCCCTCGTTGCCTCACTGTTGGTGGTCTACGACCTCTTGCTCCTAAACCCACCATGGTGACTGGACAGAATCAGCCACACCTTCTTCCTACCGTGCCCTTCAGTCCCTCAAAGTACCTCCCCCTTGTCTCCATCTCCACCCAGCCTCTTCCAAAACACCTCCTGAAATGTGAGAACACGGTCAGAGCAGACCCTATGGCGCCCCCTTCTCTAAGGAAGGAAATGCTGCAGTTTGACCCCTCCCTCATGTTCCTGGAGTCTCGGGCGGAGGTGTGTGATTGGCTGATTGGTCAGGGAGGAGTGGTCGTACCTGGAGCAGGCATGGCTCTTCCTTACCTGCCACCCTTCGTCAGCAGTCTGAGCACGCTCAGTGCACTGCTACTGGCCAGGAAGTCTCTGACCAAAGTGTCCCTGCAGTTGTTGTGTCAAGGGTCCAAACCACGACGCCCCCAGACCACACCCACACCTGAAGGTCACACCGAACCCCGACTCCCCCAGACCACACCCACACCTGAAGGTCACACCGAACCCCGACTCCCCCAGACCACGCCCACACCTGAAGGTAACACCGAACCCCAACTCCCCCAGACCACACCCACACCTGAAGGTCACACCGAACCCCCACTCCCCCAGACCACACCCACACCTGAAGATCACACCAAGGAGACAACCAATCAACCTCCAGACCTGCCAGACTCCACCTCTGACCTGAGACCAGCTGAGAAACCAGGTAGAGGGTTAGGGGTTAGGGTTACTTCTTCTTCACTTCTTCTGTTTAATCCAATCAGAGAATCTCTGACCTGAAACACCTGAAAACATCTAAATCACATTTTTTTGGGGAGGCATCAAAAATGAAAGGAATTATTTTCGGTTTGATAGATTTAAACTTTCTCATGAGTTGTAAGTTTAATTCACAAACAGGTGGAATGAAAATGTGTGTTTGTAGATGTGAGTCTGCTGAGCCTCTGGACTCCATCTTCTTAAATTCAGCTTTTAAAGATTCCTACATGGAACATAATAGAACAGTGTTTATATCTCAGCGCTCTGAAGACTCCGCCTGTCATAGAGCAACGAGGACCTGCATCCATCAGATCTCCTGTAAAAACTCCCCTTTCCTCCTGTGGACCAATGGTTGGGGTTCTTCCTGGTTTAAAGTGTGAGGTTGACAGCAGCAGTGGAATATTAGAATAAAATAGGAGATAAATGTAGAATAAATGTCGAAAATGACATTTATAATATTTATTTATTTATTGTCTGTCTGTACTTTCACCAGACATTAGAGATAAACTGACTGAATAATGATGTCATACTACAGATGGAGTCTTTTTATCACATCAGATGTTCATTATATGTAGACATCCCACAGAAAAACAGTCATCCTATTGGTCGCTGTGAATCACATGATCTTTTGAGAGTAAGGACAAGGAAGAGGAGGGTTTCAGGGAAGATTCCAGAAACATTTAAAGCTGAAGTAAAATAACTTTTAGTCATATTTTCCTCCCAGTAGAACATGAGACAGATAACCTGTGAATATACCAGACTCCTATAGCGCCACCTAGTGCTCCTAATGCCTTTATAAGAATCCACTACGCCTGAATGTAAACCACCAATCAGAGCCAGGAGGAGTGTCTGACAGAGTCCAAAGACTCCAAAGCCCCTCCCCTCAGAGGAGGCTGCAGTGATTGACCAGTGGGAGCATTTGGGTGGAGAAAGGGGCTGCCTGCATGTGCTGACACTTCATCAGAGACTTCGATCAAACACATTTTTCAATCAATCAAATATTTATTAATATTTGTTTTTATTTGAAACTCACATAAGCAGCAGTCTTCTCACAGTTCAGGTGTGTCTGTTTCATCCCTCTGCAGCTCCCTCCATCAGATCCCACCTCCTGCAGGAAGAGGCTGAGGAGGCGGAGCTCGTGACGGCAGTACGTCAGCTGGTGGCGGAGCGTTTCTCAGATAATCCTGCCTACCAGCTGCTTAAGGCGCGCTTCCTGTCCTGCTTCACTCTCCCTGCCCTCCTCGCCACCATGCAACCAATTGCAAAGAAGACTGTAGTGAGCCAAGCCAATGAGGAGGAGGAGGAGAAGGAGGAAGAGGAAGTGGTGGAAATGAAGAAAATCAAAGAGAGAGCGAAACAAAAGAGAGCCAAGGTGAGTTCATCTCAGACAGACGTCCAGTTTATTTTTTTTTTATTATTATTATTATTTAGGACATTCTGACTCTGTCATCTCTTTTTGATAACGCCTGTCTCATCGTACATACGTGTTGTTATTACTTCAGAGAATCGTTTCCTGATCCTGTTATGTATTTGTGGTCCAGTACATCCAGATCCACCAGAGTCAAGGATCCTTTGAGGCCAAACATGTTTAATTCTACACCTGTACCTGTGTTGGTCCAGTTCTGAGTCTGTGGTCAGTTTGGTTTGTATTTTCCTCCAAAGTATCCCGTCAGCGCCGCCATGTTTGACCCTCGACCTGTTATTGTGTTTTTACCAGGCTACGCTAACGAGACGTCACATTTGATGTTCCACCTGATAATTTCACTTCCGTCTTCCAGCTTTTACAAACTGCCATGTTTTTATCAGCTTTAGTGAACATCTGTAAACATACATGTTCAGACACACACGCTTAAGTCCATTAAAATGCTTCATCGTCATTTTCATGCACTAATATATGACTTCCAGGATAAAAACGGATTATTAACGTTTTCTGACGTTCCTGTTTTTATTAAACATAAAGCGATACGTATTCACTCGTATGTCGTACTGATATATGCTGGTAAACCGGTTTTATCGCACACCCATACTAAATAATAACAACAGTACTGTGAAACCATCATATTTTCTGAGTTATACCCTGAAAGTCTCTTCAGCCCTAATCTACATGTTCAGCAGCTTCTTAGGATGCTGACGGTGTCTCATTTTAACAAGACCACCTACAGGGTTTGGATCAGGCTCTGGTTCCAGTGCTGCTTTAGGGGCTTTCTCTCTGTCTACCTCAGTGAGTCAGCATTTTCACTTCTTCTTTCTGTTTCCAGAGATCTTTATTGCTCTCAGGAGCTCCAACCAATCACCTGTCAGGATTTGTCCACACCAACACACCCACCACTGACCAGATTGGACCGGTCCAGACTGGTAGAAACTAGACTGTTGGCACCCAATGAAGATGATCCTCGTCTGCTTTGGTCTAAAATATAAACATGTTTAAAAAGGTTTTTGTGTTTTCACTGAACATAAACTTGTTTTTATTTTACACTCCTGTTTTTTCTTCTTAAATTTAAAGTCAGAATTGTTGAAGTAACGTTAGTGTCAACATTCAAAGTTCGATGTTCTGATAACAAATCTGCAGCTAATTCTCAAATGTGTGAGTCTTGAATAAAGTACAATAACTTGAAAATATAAATTTCCAGTCTGCAGGTTGATTTTTAAACTGATCAGCAGGAATGTGACAATGAGTAAAATCAGCTTTAGCAGGATAATTTGCAGCTCTGTGGTGCTTTCAGGAACCTAAGAAGGAGTCGGAAACTGATGACGTTGCTCTAAAACATGTTTGTTTGTTTATTATGTCGTTGATTTTATTCAGTTTCTGTTCAGAAAACGTTCAATAATTATGAGACTATTGATAATTTTGTAATAAAGAGAAGAACTATGTGATATGAAGCAGCGTCTGACTGTATGTGCCTGTGAGGAACTTTAAGTCTTAGACCCGGACCGTACGGACATATGGGACAGAGGGGACTCATCGTACCGTAGAGACATATGGGATCGTAGAGACATATGGGACCATGGGGACATATGGGACCGTAGGGACATATGGGACCATGGGGACTCATCGGACCGTGATGGACCTGATCTTTCAGTTCCATCTTCATCAGCTCTGTGACAGCAGACAAACCTCTTCCTCTTCTCTCCTGGACAGTCCTCAGCCGTCTTCTGCTTTGTGCCGCAGGTCAAAAGTCACAACAACATGAGAATCTCCTTCTACGTCAGCTGATCCTGTTTATAAGCTTTGTGAAATCTGGCGAGAACGTGGCGTAAACAAGATGGCGCCATGGAACAGCATGCCGTCTGTTTTTAATGAACAGACAGGAGGCTGTTGTTACTCCACTGTCCAATCAGACCCATCCTGAACACATACATATATATTTATTTATTTTTTTATATTATTATGAGGGGTTAAGTTTTGAGGTCTCAGACCTCAGACTCAGGGGAGGAGTAGGGAGGAGCGTTGACTCACTGGACCTCCAACAGTTTTAGTTGAATCTCCCTGACAGAGAATACAGCTACTCCGCATATTAAATGTTCATTAGCATTAGCTGCTTCTGTGCAGAGCTAACTTTCATCTGACATCATTGTTTCACTTCATTGATTAGACAAAAGCGTCATGAGGATATGTTGACTGTCCTCCTTTTGTCTCTGACTGATCAATACTTTGTTCTTCCTCTGGTTTCTCCTCTTCTCCATCAGACGTACAGGAATATCATAAATAAAAATCTGAGCTGCTGTGACATCACATCTTGTTTCTCTGGGCCGATGTCCACACCGAGTCATTTCCCCGTCTGACTTCTCTAATTTTTCAGTTCTTCCTTCTCTTGGTTCCAGATCAACTAACAATCCTCATATAATATATATATCATATATATACAGTACCAGTCAAAAATATGGACACAGTTTCCCATTCAAGTGGATGGGAAACTGTCCAAACTATATGATATATATATGATACACTGAAGTCTCTCACCCACAGACATATGGAAACTGTTCAAAGCTAACAAACATCTGATTCTGGCCCAGAGGTGGACATAAAATACTAATAATTATAAAACTAGATGTGGTAGAATAAAGCCTGGATGTTAGCCAGCTAGCTGTACACAATAAATCTCCATGGTAATGCAAGTGAGGGCGGAGGCAAAAACAGGAAGTGGGAGACAACTTCCTCAGAAAACAGAGAAAAACAGAAATGGGCGAGAGACATGAAGACAGACAGAGAGAGAGAGATGGATGATAAAACAGGACAGGATAACTGTAGTAGTACACAGTCTGTAGTAGTAGTATACAGTCTGTAGTAGTAGTATACAGTCTGTAATAGTAGTATACAGTCTGTAGTAGTAGAACACAGTCTGTAGTAGTAGTAGACAGTCTGTGGTGGTAGTATACAGTCTGTAGTAGTAGTACACAGTCTGTAAAAGTAGTACACAGTCTGTAGTAGTAGTACACAGTCTGTAGTAGTAGTATACAGTCTGTAGTAGTAGTACACAGTCTGTGGTAGTAGTACACAGTCTGTAGTAGTAGTACACAGAGTACTGTGATGGATGCAGTATGTGAGGACGATCTTTGCTGGCTGCAGCTTGATGATTTCAGGATGATTCTCATCAAAACCATCGAACCTTCACGAATCACACCGTACCTCCGCCAGTGTCAGGTACTCCTCCTGCACCACCTCCTCCACCTTCTCCTCCTCCTGTTGGGTGTGTGTGTGTGTGGTGTCCAGTCATTGAGTGTTGGTAAGATGGCAGAGTGGTGAACAGTTTGTGGGTGGTGGGTGGGGATAGGGTTAGTGGGTGGGGTCACCCATCATGTTCCTGGCTTTCTGGATGTAGCATGTTGTAAATGTTTGTGAGGGAGAGGAGAGAGTTCCTGATGATTTTTTCAGCTGTCCTCAACACCCGTTGCAGGGTCTTGCAGTCCTAAGTGTTCTTCCTGTCCAGGTGGGTGAGGGCCAGATGAAGGGTGGTGGCGATAGCATCATCTGTTGAGCGGTTGGGCCGATATGAAAACTGCAGAGGGTCTGGTTAGGGGGGCAGCAGGGTTTTGATGTGCCGAATGACGAGCCTTTCAAAGCACTCCATTATGATGGGTGTGAGTGCAACCGAACGGTAGTCATTGAGGCAGGATACTGAGGACTTCTTCAGCACTGGGATGATGGTGGTGGTCTTTAGGCATGTTGGGACAACGGCGCTGCTCAAGGAGATGTTGTAGATGTCCACGAGAACATCTGCCAGCTGGTCTGCACATCCTTTGAGCACTATACCAGGGATGTGGTCTGGTCTAGCCCCTTTTTGTGGGTTGACTCAGTGTAGAGTTTTCCTCACATCTGCGGTGGTCAGACACAGCACCTGGTCATTTGGAGGGGGAATGGACTTCCTTGCAGCAGCATTGTTCTGAGCCTCAAACCAGGCGTAGAAGTTCAGCACATCTGGAAGGGAGGCATCACTGTCACAGGCTTGATGTGTAGTCCTGTAGTCTGTTATGGTCTGGAAGCCCTGCCACAGGCGCTGTGTGCCGCCAGTGTCCTGGAAGTGGCTGTGGATTCTGTGGCTATGGGCGCACTTTGCCACTTTGATGGCCCGGGACAGCTTGGCCCTCGCTGTTCTTAGGGCCACCTTGTCACCTGTTTTGAAGGCAGTGTTACCACCGCAGTCATACATGGCTTCTGGTTGGAGCATGTAGTGACATTCTTGGAGACAGTGACGTCATCAATGCACTTTGTAATGTAGCCGGTCAATGATACGGAGTAATCCTCCAAGTGCTCTTCCTGCTCCTCCTCCTGTTGTTTCTCCTTGTAACATCTCTGCTGTCTCTTATGACTTCTGCATTGTACTCCTGCTGCTCCTGTCGCTCTTCTTGTTCCTACTCCTGCCCATAAATTCCAGGTGTTGATGGGTTGTTTTGTCAGGTGATCAGTGCTGAGGATGAGGAGCAGCTCTTCAATGACCCCACCCTCATCATCAGGAGGAGAAAAGTTGGTAAGAAACTCATTAAAGTTCAAACAGAGCTCTAACCGTCCAATCAGAGAGGTCATGTCCATCTCATTGAGATGATGTCACACAGGTCAGATCAGGTGTTATCCAGGTGTACTTGGCTGAGGTCATGTCCAATCAAACAAGTATTTTCCCAGTCACCAAAGTCACCTTGACTAAATAACAGAGATCACATTCTAGTCATCCAGGTTCTGACCGAGTCATATAGATCATGTTCTATTGGTCCAGGTCCGGACTGAATCACAGAGATTGATTCTAGTCACAGAGGTTACAAAGTCTTGAGGTCATAATCTAGTGATCAGGATCAGGGGTTCAATGTCTGGTTCTCTCCTCCATGGTGTGAGCTTTACTGAAGATTGGATATTTTATATTGATCTGGAATATTCTATTTCTTCACTTGGAGAAAAGTGGCGGTGCATAGTTCAGGTGTGCTGCGGTAGTTCTGCACCTGTGTGTTTGACCTTTACAGGAGCCCTGCTGGACATCCTACAGAGGACAGGGGTCAAAGGTTACACTGCCTTCCTGGAGAGTCTGGAGCTGGATTACCCACAACTGTACAGCCGCATCACTGGGAAGGAGCCCAACAAGACGTTCAGCATCCTCATCGGTCTGTTTACCTATCTGTTAACCAGACTGTTAACCTGACTGACTGTTTACCTGTCTGTCTGTTTACCTGTCTGACTGTTTACCTGTCTGTTAACCAGACTGTTAACCTGACTGACTGTTTACCTGTCTGACTGACTGTTTACCTGTCGGTCTGTTTACCTGTCTGTCTGTCTCTCTGTTCAGACACAGCAGGTGAATCAGGTCTGACACAGTTCTTGATGTCAGAGCTCAGCCGCCTACAGAGGGTGTTGCAGGAAGAAAGGAGGCGTCGCCAGCAGGCATGCTCTGTCGCTAAGGAACAGGTGGGCAGGTTATGGAGAAAACAGGCGGGCAGGTTACTAAGGAAGGTGGTTGACATCATTGTGTTCTGATGTTCTGATTTGTCTCCAGGAGGCGTGGCCTCGTCAGCAGCAGCTGAGGGACCGGGAGCTGAGGAAGCTGACTGAGCGCGTGCAGAAGGTTCGGGAGGAGCGGGAGCGGCTTAGTGAGGAGGTGAAACGGCTTCGGGATCATAACTACAGCCTGATGGCTGACATCAATATGTTGAGCCAGGAGAAGAGCAACGCCCTGCTGGCCAATAGAGACCTGCAGATAGAGGTCAGCTGACCCCTGACCCCTCATTGATCCCTATAGAGACGGGTCTGACCTTTGACCTCTGTTTTCAGGTGGAGCGTCTGAAACACTTGGTGCTGCGAGCTGAGAGTCAAACTCGACTGCTGAGACAGCAAACACTGAGACCACTGCAGGAGGTAGAGACACGCCTCCATCCACCTGAGCAGGTGGAGGGTGTTCCAGGAACACCTTCTCTGCCTCAGCTAATACCTGAACTACGTTCTGTCAGCAGAGCCACGCTGTCAGTGGAACGACTTTAACGTCTTTAGTTGTCCATAATCACTGTTTACCCATATAGTCACCATATTTACCCATATTGGGCCTTTTAATATTTAGATATTTAGATTCAGATGATTTTAAGGTGACTTTGTTTGGTCATCTTCTCCATGGAATAAATCCAGAGTAAAATCCCCTCCAGACTCTGGAGGATGTGTCACATACTGATGGACAGTTAAATAGAACTGAAATGTTAAACTTTGTCTTTGAAGGGAAGAAAAAAGTAAGAAAAACTGAAGGTTATACATTACATGGCCAAAAGTATGTGGACAGCTGAGCAGATTATGACATCATGGTTACAGATGATAGATTGACATGTTAAGATGTGTGTTTCCAGAGCAGGAGTCTGGCTCTGCCTACGGAGACCTTCTACCATCCCAACAGACTAGAGGAGCTGAAAGAGGAGAAACAGGAGGAGAGAAAAGAGGAGAAACAGGAGGAGAGTCCAGCTCCTCTTCAGATGAACCTCCTCTCTACGGTGTTCAGACTGAGGAGAGACCTCCATAGTGCAGAGGAGCAGAGAGCCAGGGTGAGGAGGAGGATGAGGAGGCGATATTACAGTGTGCAGGTTGATGTTACGTCAGGCTTGTCTTAGGTTAAATTAGGTTCCCTGAACTGCTGGAGGCTTTAATTTTGAAATGGCTGGATACTTTTATTTTGAAACAGATGTAGGAAGTGACCGATGGGCCTTAACAGAAAACAGGAACAGATGAGAAAAGAGAGAGACTGTTTTATTACTTAATTAGAGAGGACCATCTTAATGAAGGAGGCTGATTGTTCTCCTCTATGCTGATGATTCAGCCTCGTTCCTGACGAAAGTCTGATGATGTCATGTTGTCTGTCTGCCAGTTATGTATCTATGTTAGATTTTTAACAATCAAAGTGCGTTGTTACTATAAGAAGAGGACATTTAGATGATTCTATCAGAGACCAGCAGGGAGAACAATCACCTAAAACTCATCAGCATGGCTCTCCTTCATCCAAAGTGTTTCTCTTCAGAGTATAGAGGAGAAGGAGGAGCTGGAGCTGCGGTGTGCTCAGCTGAAAGGAGACGCCAGGGTTTACCGTCAACAAAACAAACAGACTGTTCGACAGCTGGAGGAGGTGATCAGAGAAAGAGACAAGGTGAGGAGGAGGAGGAGTATAACAATACCTGTTCCAGGTTGGACACACCTGTCCAATCACAGGTTCTTCTTTATTTTGACTGTTTTCTACATCATAGAACAAACTGAAGATATCATATGTAGTAAACACAAACATGTTACAAACATAAGATATATTTCATATTTTAGATTCTACAAAGTTGATGACAGCTTTTCTTACCATTCACATGATCTTAACCAGCGTCATGAGGTCATCAGTTGTGTGGAGGTCGTGTTGGTTTACAGTAAATTGTTCCATTAGACAACTGTAGTATCCTATTATGTCAAGAACTGCTAACATAAGTAAGTAGAAACGACAGTCCGTCACTACAGACATGAAGGTCAGTCAATCGAGAAAATATCAAGATGTTTGATTTTATCTTCAAGTGTAGTTTCAAAAACCATCAAATACTCTGATGAAACTGGCTCTCATGAGGACCGTCCCAGGAAAGGAAGACCAAGACTTCCCTCTGGTCCAGAGGAGAAATTCATTAGTTACCAGCCTCAGAAATCACCTCAGGTTAGAGCCTACATCAGCTGATCAGAGGAGAATCAGGCCTTCATGGTCAGACTGCTGCAAAGAAACCACTACTGAGGGCGGAGAAACACAAGGAATGGACAGGAGACCAGTGGACCAGCAGACCAGTGGACTAGTACACCAGTAGACCAGCAGACCAGTGGACCAGCAGACCAGTGGGCCAGTACACCAGTGGACCAGTACACCAGTAGACCAGCAGACCAGTGGACCCGTAGACCAGTGGGCCAGTAGACCAGTACACCAGTACACCAGTGGACCAGCAGAATAGTGGACTAGTTTTGTTCTATAAAGTAGACAATAATAAAAAATAAAGCATTGATTAGGGAGCGTGTCCAAACTTTAACTGGTAATGTAGATAGTTCAACCATTGAGAGATTCAGCTGACATCTCTGGTGATGATGTCATGAATGTGACCCTCTGATTGGTCTTTCAGGCTCTAGCATCACAGGCAGAGCAGCAGGAGGAGGTGCGTCTGCTCCTGCGGGAGAAGGATCAGTACAGAGAGCAGGTCAGACAGCTCACCGAGCAGTCTGATAGGCTGGAGCTCCTTCTGCTGAGGGCACAGGGGGAGGAGCTACAGCTGAGGACACGCCTCCGCAAACTCACCTGCAACATTCACCAGGTGAGAAGGAGGAGGAGGAGGAGGTGTTGATGATGTAGATGATGATGTAATGATGAAGTCTCTGTCCCTCAGTATGAGAGGAGTGTGAGCAGTGAGGAAGAGGAGGAGCCCACAGGGAGCACTGCTGAAGGTCAGAGTCAGGTCACATGACCTCCAGGAGAAGTGATATCATATTAAAGGGACAGTTCACCCTGAATGCTGATGGAACATCAGGTGAAGTTTCTACTAAACATTTGTGGAGCTTCACAGGAGAACATCTGTTTGTTCTTTCCTTCATGTAGAACCTGTGTTCTGTGGAGCTCCAGAGACGTTTAGAGGACTAACAAACTTCATGTAGAACCTGTGTTCTGTGGAGCTCCAGAGACGTTTAGAGGACTAACAAACTTCATGTAGAACCTGTGTTCTGTGGAGCTCCAGAGACGTTTAGAGGACTAACAAACTTCATGTAGAACCTGTGTTCTGTGGAGCTCCAGAGACGTTTAGAGGACTAACAAACTTCATGTAGAACCTGTGTTCTGTGGAGCTCCAGAGATGTTCTCCTGACCTTCCTTCAGTACGAGGCTGAGGTGATGGTGAAGGTTCATTTTTGACTGAGTCATTGGTGTGAGCAGGCAGCAATGAGGAGGTCCATAGTGGGACACTGAGGGAGAATGAGGAGGTGGCAGTGCTGCAACAGCACATCTCTGCTGGAGGAGGAGCCACAGCCCGCGAACAAAAGCCAAGCACTGCTGCATCATGGGTAATTTACCTGAGTTTAACCAACCCGCCTGCCTCCGAGAACTGATACCAAAAACTGTCTGTCTGTCTGACTGTCTGTCTGTCTGTCTGTCTGTCTGTCTGTCTGTCTGACTGATTGTCTGTCTGTCTGTCCTCCTCTGCAGGAGGAGACAGACGGCTGTCGGGCGTCCAGAACTTGTGCAAACTTCTTCTATCGCAGGTCAGCTGATTGTTTCAAAGTTGATATTAAAATATTTCAGACTGTCCATCTGAGTGTGTTCTTGTTTCCATGACAACAGGAAGCGAGCTGTTAGGTCCAAGCTCTGCTTTAAGGAGTACACAGCTGGCAACCTTGACGACAGTGACAGTGGCAGTGACATCACAGATTCTGACTGAACACAAGCTGCGTCGTATGAAGACATTTGTTATTACATCTGTTTGATCTTCAGTCACATGATTAAACATGTCTGTTATACGTTATAACATCATTAAAAATTTCCAAATGCTTTTTTTTTTTCAACGTTTTTCTTATTATTTTTCCTGTTACTTACAAACACAAACTTACCGTTGAAGCTAAATAATCCTGAATAATCAGAGTTAAAACACTGAGCCAACCTTCATAGACTTACTTTAGCAGTAGAATCCCAAAGGTTTTTCTGATTCCATCAGAACCCTAGAAGAAAACGTCTCCATTTGTGAGGAAGATGAAGCTTGGTCGTCATTGGACGTTCCAAAAGGACAATGATCCCAAGCAGACCTCAGAGTCCACCAAGGCCTGGTTTCAGAAGAAGTCTTGGATCATTCTAGAGGCCGTCATTAGATTTGATCAATAAACCTGATCAATGATGAGTTGAATCATTTTATTTCAGTTAAACACATTAAGTTAGTTATTCCAAGGACTAGATGATTCAATGCCTTGGTAGTTACACTATCCTGATGGCATCTTGGCTTGTGGGAGACTTTGTGGGAGACTTGTGGGAGACTTGTGGGAGACTTGTGGGTGACGGTGGAGCCGGTTGTGTAGGTGGGGGGGGCCGGTGGATGAGGGCCTGGTTGTAGTTGGTTACTTCCTCTTGTTGTGTTGAGGTCATCAGGAGGTGCCCAACCTTCACTGAGTGTTTCGGCCTTTATCCTCAATGCTCTCTGGTTGGCAGGCCGGCAGCGGTTCAGGTCACTGCCTCTCTTATCAGAGTCTGCAGGCTGTAATGTGTCTTTGTTGTTTTTGTCTGTCTGACTGTCTGTCTATAAACTTCATGAGGTAAAAAAACAGGATGTTAAGTGAAGAGAGGACAGAGACTCAAACCAAAATGGACTAAATAAATTCAACTCACGTCCACAATTATGACTCTACAGACAAAAGTCTTACATAGAAGTGGAGGAAAGTTTGTCATCTTTGACATAAAGTCCCAACATAAACAGTAAAACTTATATATAATAATAATAATATAATAATAATTATATGTAATAATTATATATAATTCTGCCCCCAACTCTCTCATTTTAGCCCATATTAAATTTCATCTCACTGTCTGGGAGAATCGAGACGTTTAATATTAAAACTTGATTTATCTGTCATTTTTTACTTCAGCCGGTTCTCAGGACCTCCGACCGTTTAGGGCTGGTAGAACCTTTTCTGAGGGGTGAGTGATTTCTCACACCTGCTACTAATAATAGCTGCTAGCTCGTTTAACCTCTGTCTCACTGACAGTTACACACACATTTACTGTAAACGTGTATCATATCAAGATCTACTTAAAAAAAAACACATAAAGTTGAGTCGGCCGTTTTGATTGAAAGATCTGTCATGGCGGCTCTGCGAATCATGATCCTTCGCCATGAAACAGGAAGTTGTTTTATCTCCACTATCTGATCAAATCTGCCCCAAACTTCACATGATACATGAGAGTCCCAGCCTGAACACGTCCACATGTAATAGGAAGTAAGTCTAGTTTAAAAGTCATCAGTTGATTTACACCTTTTTAAATCCAATACTATTTAGACCCTGCCTCACTTTTCCACTTATTCATTTAACATATTTGTCATCATTCATACAATATTGTCTTTCACGTTTTCAGGCAGCTTTTCAGTAAACTTTAAAATTTCACCATTATTCATGTTTCATTACTTTCTATAATCTTCATGCTTCGTTGATTTTTCATGTTAAATGCAGTTTATTCGCTCAGAACTGGCTTCTCTGATTCTCTACGTATTTCGCAGACCATGAACGTCTCAAAGCGTTCGGTATACTGGTTGCCACGGTGACAGAGAGACGCTCAGTCCGGTTGGAGGAGCGATCACCGACGGTCACCGACATTGAACGGACGTTATTATTTGAACAGACAGTGAAAGAGAGACAGGCTGTCCGCTCATCTGACGCCCCTCACGGCTGAACTCTGCCCCGGCCCCGGAGCCCTCCTCCGGTCAAGAAGAGCTCGAGCAACGTAAGCAGCTAGCTAGCTAACGTTAGCATGTGTGAGAGCAGAGCGGTTCCGAGCGGACAGGTGTACCGGCAGCTGTTTGACGCTCAGGTGAGATGAAGATCCACAGTGTGTCTGAGAGCTAGTGATGATGATGATAGCTAAGCTGACATTGTTAGCCTGTGAGCTAACTAACCAGTCACTTTAGGATGTGGTACTTAAGTACTTCCTCATTGTCCTACCGTGTACTTGTACTTCGTTATTGTGAGTTGTGATACTTTGAGTATATTAATATTTGTTTCGTTTTTAGGTCCAGCTGTCCAGATCTCTGTTGGCTGGACAGACAGACATGAGGACAGACTGTCTGTCTGCAGAGGACAGACACATACAGGGCAGCACGGCCAGCAGGTAGGCAGACAGGTAGACAGAGAGACAGACTGGTAGACAGACAGGTAGACAGACAAACAGACAGGTAGACAGACAGACAGACAGGTAGACAGACAAACAGACAGGTAGACAGACAGCCAGACTGGTAAACAGCCAGACAGATAGGTAGACAGACAGACAGATAGGTAGACAGACCTACAGACTGGTAGACAGACAGACAGGTACAGAGTCCATAATGGTAACCATGACGATCTGTCTGTCTCTCTGGTGGTTGTCTTCTGTCCAGCAGGGAGCAGCAGTTGGATGCTGATGATGACGTTCATGATGTCATCAAGCTTCCTGACACCATGGGTTTGTATCTTTGACCTCTGACATCAGCCGATGATCAGTTCTAGAAACACATTGATTGATTGGGTGATTGATCTGTCAGATAGAGTAAGTATAGTTCTGCAGACGAAACCACACCTGTAGCTCCGCCTCTCACCGTCTCTCTTTCAGTGGGCGATCATCCGAGCTGTGACATCATCGAAAGACTGCTGGAGAAAAACAGGAAAAAACATAAAAAAGCTTTGAAACAGCTGGAGACAGAGCTGAGCGAGCTCACACAGGTAGAGTACACAGGTAGAGTACACAGGTAGAGTACACAGGTAGAGTACACATAGAGTATACAGGTAGAGTATACAGGTAGAGTACACAGGTAGAGTACACAGGTAGAGTACACAGGTAGAGTACACAGGTAGAGTACACATAGAGTATACAGGTAGAGTATACAGGTAGAGTACACAGGTAGAGTACACAGGTAGAGTACACATAGAGTATACAGGTAGAGTACACAGGTAGAGTACACAGATAGAGTACACAGGTAGCGTACACAGGTAGAGTACACATGTAGAGTACACAGGTAGAGTACACAGGTAGAGTACACAGGTAGAGTACACACACAGGTAGAGTATACAGGTAGAGTACACACAAATACTGCAATGTACTACAGTTCACTGAAATACTACAGTGTAGTACAATATATATATATATATATATATATATATATATATATATATATATATATATATATATATATATATATATATACTGAAACCCTGTAGTACAGGACACAAGTGATGCTGCCTCTCACCTGAACTGGTTTCTACATTCAGGTGTGTGAGACTCAGGTGAGATCTGTCTGTCTGGACCTGATCTCCTGTCTGCGGGAGGTCGACCTCACATTAAACACCTTAAAGGACCGAATGGAACACCTGGAACATCTCAGTCTGCAGGTAAACATGAACATCACTTCAGATGATCTCTTTGCACATTGCTGTAAGACAGGGGTCACCAACCAGTGGCGTACGGGCAAACCTGGACTGGGAGGGGCTTCTTTCTGTACCGCCAAGTCTTTTTACATAACGGGACAAATATGGGAGACTATATTTAACTTTTGTCATCAAACAGGCACAACACAGCCAGCTCAGTAGAACCACCAGGGTCCCAATGTGTTCTACTGCTGCTAGGCTGCTAACATAGGCTGCTATCATAGAGGTAAAAAGAAAACACTAGAGCGGACATGCTAGTGGTTTTCGTGGCAAATAGAGCGGCCATCTTACGACTACAGAGAACGGTCTTTCAGTGCTACAATACTGTACAGTTGAGACATGCTGACGATGAGCTCATGTAACCTGTAGAAACGTTGTTGGACTTCGGGAAGGAACATCTTTTCATAGGTCATTTAGAGAAATAACAGTCTGCTTCATAAATGTGCATCAAGACAGTAATTTACAAAATAAGATGCACAGTTAGCCCTAGTATGACTCTGTCTCGTATCCTCCCCACAGAACAGCAACAATTCACCAGAAAGTCCATATGGCTCTACACAGTCTGAGAGTTGTACCTACATTTTTCATTTTCCCAAGTGATCCCAACCAGTGTGCCCAGTGGGTATGGCTGATGTGAAGACATGAATTCTGGTACCCTGTAACAACCGAATGGCGATTAATAAAGTCTCCATCTATCTATCTATCAAGGTGCCTGATCGCGTCTGTAGCCATCATTTTACAAAAGCCGACTTTGACCTGACTGAGCAGACGATCTGCCTTCGGGATGATGTAGAGCCATCTGTTTTTGATCTGCCAGATCATTTACAAAAGGTTGATAAAGATTATTAAATATATGGAAGTTGTTTAGTTGTAGTTTGGAATAGTTGTCTGTACTTATATAATTGGCTGTAAATACATTTTTGACGTTGTAAATGATATTTGAGTTATTTATCTTATAATTCATGTTCAAAATAAACACTTTCATTCATTCACTCAGTTTCAGATATTATTAATCTATCTATAATTGTTATACAAATATCTGTAATACAATTAAAGATATCAAAAATTATTTCAAGATATCTTTAATTAAATCCAGATATCTTAAATATAATTTATGATATCTTGAATTATTTCTAGATATCTTGAATTATTTAAAGATATCTGTAAGTCTGAATAAAAAAGGGAATAACTTGCCATTAATCCCCCTTATGAACAAATCCAGGTTAATAATGTACAGTACTTGGAGCTTTATATATATATATATATATATATATATATATATATAGGCCCTACACAGCAATACTGATAAGTTTCTGCCAATCCATTACACGATATTAGTATATATTAGTGCCATATCACTTATTATTAGTAAACATTCTCATATAAATATGCAGAAATAAACTATTTTTACTATTTGATACTGATTTTCAATTGTCGATCGAGTTATTCTTCAAATAAATACCAAATTTAGGGTAGAATACAGGCTTTGTCAATGTTTGTTTATGTAAAGGCAGCACGTTTCCCTACGTAAGATGGCGGCCGCGTTTGCCATCTTCCGCCAGTGAAAGCTAATAGCGTGTCTGCTCTAGTGTTGTTTTTTTTTACCTCTATTGGCTGCTACAATAGACTGCTAAAATAGGCTGCTAACATAGGCTGCTATAATAAGCTGGTAACATAGGCTGCTAACATTGGCTTCTACAATAGACTGGTAACGTAGGCTGCTAACATAGGCTGCTAACATAGGCTGCTAACATAGATATGTCCTCAACAACACGTCTCTAAATGTATTTGTTATTTGACATTTTCACACATTTAACTGAACTCAGACTGAAACTAATGCAGATTCTCTAACAGATGTGTTTATGAGCAGAAACCATCCCTTACTGCTCATATAGAGTTAAGCAACTGAGCACACTGTGTGCTCATGAAGATCATGTGACATCATTAAAAGCTCCAGAATGACTACTGAGTGAACATGAGGTCATATTTACTGTATCTCAACTAAATATGACAAAATCAACATTTACAGAAAATATCAATTGAACAGTGAAATTATAAGAGAATTTAGAATTTGTAATGTTTTTAAAATAGAAGGAGTGATCCTTTGTGTGTGTGTGTGTGTGTGTGTGTGTGTGTGTGTGTGTGTGTGTGTGTGTGTGTGTGTGTGTGTGTGTGTGTGTGTGTTCAGGAGGTGTGTGCTCTCTGGAAGGAGGTGGAGGAGGAGGTGAAGCTGAAGAAGATCAGAATGATGGAGATGAACCACAAACTGACTGAATGTGAGACTGAACGAACCCACAAGGTCAGAATGACATCATCAGGTCCTCATTAGGGGAGGAGTCCATCTGTGACCAATCAGAAGGAGACACCCCATATGATACTGATATGTCAGTAATTAATACAATCAATTCATGAAAATACATATGAAACATAACAATAAGAAGGATAAGTGCCAAAAAAATACTGATATTTGGTGCATATCTCAACATTAATAAGACCAGTACTAAGCATTAATATCTAAATTAACTAAGTATTAATATCTGAATTAACTAAGTATTAATATCTAAATTAACTAAGTATTAATATCTGAATTAACTAAGTATTAATATCTAAATCTAGGTGCCACCCACTCTAACGATGATGTCACCCATGCTAATGATGATGTCACCCACTCTAACTGTCAACATTCCTGCAATACAAACCCATAATAAAATCTGAAACCAGTCAAAATGACCCCAAACCTAAACTGGGATTTCATGAAAACCAGTCTACATATCAAAATGTCCATTTAGTCCAGTAAAGTCCAGAGTCTGGAGACCAGTTTAAACTTTTAATCTTGTTTCTATGTTCAGGTTTTGTTACTTATGGTCACGTTTATTTCATATGATTTCTTTTTCTTCTTTTTTCACATTTTCTTTTATTTTTGCAAAAATGTTTTTGTGAATCACCACCAAAAGATGAATCACAACATTCCTGATCAATCTGCAGGTTCTCAAGTATTTTTTGTGTATGTGTTGGAAAAGCCACAGGACTAGTAGCACGGTGAAAAATCCTACAGAAGAATAAATACCAGTGTGTAAATCTTTGAACGTCAATCAAGGCAAATCATTTGTTCTCAGCTCTGTTAGCACATACATATACTGAACAAAAATATAAACGCAACACTTTTGTTTTAGCTCCAATTTTTCATGTGTTGAAAGCAAAGATGTAAAACTTTTTCTATGTACACAAAAGGCCTATTTCTCTCAAATTTTGTTCACAAACTTGTTTAAATCTGTGTTAGTGAGCACTTCTCCTTTGCCAAGATAATCCATCCACCTGACAGGTGTGGCATATCAAGATGCTGATTAGACAGCATGATTATTGCACAGGTGTGCCTTAGGCTGGTCACAATATAAGGCCACTCTAAAATGTGCAGTTTTATCTTGAAAAGAGACATTTATAGGCACTGAAGTGTCAGTATCTGGTGTGACCACCATTTGCCTCACGCAGTGCAACACATCTCCTTCGCATGGAGTTGATCAGGTTGTTGATTGTGGCCTGTGGAATGTTGGTCCACTCCTCTTCAATGGCTGTGCGAAGTTGCTGGATATTGGCAGGAACTGGAACACGCTGTCGTATACACCGATCCAGAGCATCCCAAACATGCTCAATGGGTGACAGGTCCGGGGAGTATGGAGGCCATGCAACGACTGGGATGTTTTCAGCTTCCAGGAATTGTGTACAGATCCTTGCAACATGGGGCCGTGCATTATCATGCTGCAACATGAGGTGATGGTGGTGGATGAATGGCACAACAATGGGCCTCAGGATCTCATCACGGTACCTCTGTGCATTCACAATGCCATCAATAAAATGCACCTGTGTTGGTTGTCCGTAGCATATGCCTGCCCATACCATAACCCCACCGCCACCACGGGCCACTCTATTCACAACTTTGACATCAGCAAACCGCTCACCCACATGACGCCATACACGCTGTCTGCCATCTGCCCGGTACAGTGAAAACCGGGATTCATCCGTGAAGAGAACACTTCTCCAAAGTGACAGACACCATCGAAGGTGAGCATTTGCCCACTCAAGTCGGTTACGACGACGAACTGCAGTCAGGTCAAGACCCCGGTGAGGATGACGAGCATGCAGATGAGCTTCCCTGAGACGGTTTCTGACAGGTTGTACAGAAATTCTTTGGTTATGCAAACCAATTGTTGCATCAGCTGTCCGGGTGGCTGGTCTCAGATGATCTTGCAGGGGAAGATGCCGGATGTGGAGGTCCTGGGCTGGCGTGGTTACACGTGGTCTGCGGTTGTGAGGCCGGTTGGATGTACTGCCAAATTCTCTGAAACGACTTTGGAGACGGCTTATGGGAGAGAAATGAACATTCAATTCACGGGCAACAGCTCTGGTGGACATTCCTGCAGTCAGCATGCCAATTGCACGCTCCCTCACAACTTGCGACATCTGTGGCATTGTGCTGTGTGATGAAACTGCACATTTTAGAGTGGCCTTTTATTGTGACCAACCTAAGGCACACCTGTGCAATAATCATGCTGTCTAATCAGCATCTTGATATGCCACACCTGTCAGGTGGATGGATTATCTCGGCAAAGGAGAAATGCTCACTAACACAGATTTAAACAAGTTTGTGAACAAAATTTGAGAGAAATGGGCCTTTTGTGTACATAGAAAAAGTTTTACATCTTTGCTTTCAACACATGAAAAATTGGAGCTAAAACAAAAGTGTTGCGTTTATATTTTTGTTCAGTATACATGAGATATCTGTTATGTGTGACTATATGTCTGCCATTGTTTTTTCATGTAGATCAGAGTAATGCTCAGAAAGTACAGCCACCTGCTGGAGAAGATCTGCTTCCTGCTTCCACCTGACGTCCACAGACTATTCCACACCGAGGCCACGGTAACTCACTCTGAGCCCTGACCTCTGACCCTGAACATCCACACACTCACTGTTCTCCTCTGTCTCTGTCTCAGATGCTGAATCAGTCCCTTCTGGCCAACCGTCGCAGTGTGGCTCGTCTGCTTCTACTCCTCCAGGAGGAGAACCTGAAGCAGGAGTCACTCCTCCGTTTGCACTGGGAGGACTGTCTGAGCCACTGGAGGAGGAGCAGAATCAACAAGGTCATAGACCACTTCAGGTTGGTGGACAACCAGTATAGAAATGTAACTTCAAAGAGGTTCAGACAGGTTATAGACAGGTTCAAATAGGTTATAGAGGTGGTTATAGACAGGTTCAAACAGGTTATAGACAGGTTCAAATAGGTTATAGACAGGTTATAGACAGGTTCAAACAGGTTATAGACAGGTTCAAACAGGTTATAGACAGGTTCAAATAGGTTATAGACAGGTTATAGACAGGTTCAAACAGGTTATAGACAGGTTCAAATAGGTTATAGACAGGTTCAGACAGTTTATAGACAGGTTCAGACAGGTTATAGACAGTATCATAAAAGCTGTATCAGTACCAGTAGTACCACTAGTATTTACTATATGCAGTACCAGTATTACCACTAGTATTTACTATATGCAGTACCAGTATTACCACTAGTATTTACTATATACAGTACCAGTAGTACCACTAGTATTTACTATATACAGTACCAGTAGTACTTGGGGCGGCTGTGGCTCAGGGGGTAGAGCGGTCGTTCACAGAACAAAAGGTCAGTGGTTCGATCCTCAGCCCCTGCAAGTCCACAAGTTGAAGTATCCTTGAGCAAAGATACTGAACCCCAATTTGCTCCCCGGGCGCCGCGTGTAGTGGCAGCCCACTGCTCCTCAGGGATGGGTCAAATGCAGAGAAAGAATTTCCCCATGTGGGATTAATAAAGGTATTATTATTATTATTATTATTACCACTAGTATTTACTATATACAGTACCAGTAGTACCACTAGTATTTACTATATACAGTACCAGTAGTACCACTAGTATTTACTATATACAGTACCAGTATTACCACTAGTATTTACTATATACAGTACCAGTATTACCACTAGTATTTACTATATACAGTACCATTATTACCACTAGTATTTACTATATACAGTACCAGTAGTACCACTAGTATTTACTATATACAGTACCAGTAGTACCACTAGTATTTACTATATACAGTACCAGCAGTATTTGTGTTGTAGGAGCCTCTGCAGCATTGATGATGATCAGCAGCTGGTCTCAGGTCAGCTGATGGTTCAGCAGATGAAACACGATCTGATGGAACAACGCCATGACATCATCAGTAAGATCAGGTGACAACAGAGACTCTGATGAAGTCATGAATTCAACTTTGTGTTCTGATTGGACAGAGACAAATAAGTCCTCCAACACTGTCTCTGTTTCAGCTCTCTGGTCCCGCCCACCTGCTCCACTGCTGTGGTCTCTGATTGGTTCAACCAGCTGACAGCCGTCAATCAGCTAATCGGTACCCGTCGTCATGTTTGTGTTTTACTCGACACAATGTCTGAGCTTCATGTGAACCTGCTGTCTGACTGTGTGTTCAGATGGTCTTCATGCTGACTTCCTCCATCAGCTGCGTTGTCATTATGAACAAAGATGGCAGCAGCGACTGGCTGAGGTGGAGCGTTGTAAGGTACACCAGAACAAAGTACAAATACAAGCTAGGATAACCCCTGATACATTTCATTTGTTGTCAATCCAGATTTCTGCACTGCTCTCTTGGCCAGGTCACCCTTGGAAAAGAGATTTTTATCTCAATGAGGATTTTACCTGGTAAAATATAGGATATAATAATAATAATAATAATAAAAGATAGAGTCCTATGATAGGACCACTAGCTGGACAGCTAACTAGGCTAACTAGCTAATAGCAGCTACACTTAGCAGCAGTTAGCAGTTCTGGAGAAACTCTGCTATCTCTTTGCGTGTGTGAATTCAACAGGTGCTCAGTTTTTTATATATATGTTATATGTTGCTTTTTAAGGTGAGCAGTGACAGCCGGCTGCATAACTGCTAAAGCTAACTGCTGCTAAAGCTAACTGCTTCTGAAAAAGCTAACTGTTTCCTCTACATTCCTGATAAGCGATCATGTCTGCTGTTGGCTGTTGATTATTCACTTGTGTTTTTAACATGATCTCCTGTAGGAGGCGCTCTCGGCTCTGCAGCTGTCAGTGGAGGAGGTGAACAACTTCGTCAGCTCTCAGCTCCTCACTCTGATTGGACGAAGCCAGAGTGAGGATGAAGAGCGATTGGTTTCTTTAGAGGTCAGTCACTCAAACCTCACTAAGACTCGACATAATTCAGTCGACTGAATCAAAATGTCCTCATTCACTGACAGGTCTAACTGTTTACCTGTCTGTCTACCTGTGTCTCTACCTGACTGTGTACCTGACCCTCTACCTGTCTGTCTACCTGTCTGTCTGTAGCTGTGCTGTGACTCTGTGGCCCGTCATGCTCTCAGTCTCAGCAGGTGTGTGTTTGTTGTGATGAGAGGAGCAGCGTTGCTATGGGAGACACATAGCCACAGGTTAGAGAGGAGAGAAGAAGAACTACAGAAACACCTGTACAACCTCAAAGGCTCACAGCAGCAACACACACAGGTGAGTCTCATACATACTCATACTGAGAAGGGGCGGGGCTTGTCTGTTAGCAGACTCTCCCATGTTGCTTTGCTGCTGTGTTGTCAGAGGAAGAAGGTGCACCTGGACAACCTCCTGGCTGGACTCCGTCAGGAGAGCAGTGAGGAGGCTCTGAAGACGTCTCTGGACAAAGCTGTCCACTACTTGGAGGACATCAAACACAGGTATGGTAGGACACATGCTAATGCTAATGCTAATGGAAAGCTACTGCTCATCAGACAAAAGTAGATCCTAAATTCAGCTAAACAAAATGATGGAAATGTATGCTGAGGACAAGACTTTTAATGTGAAGGTGTGAACTTCCTGTGTGTGTAGCTGCAGTGTGTGTGTGTCCGATCAGTGTCAGCTGTTGGATCGTCTCCCGTATCTCTGTCTGGACGAGCTCCTGTCTTACAGCAGCAGCCTCAGCTCCTTCTACCACCTAGACCACACCTACACACCGGTAACCACGGAAATCACACCTCCCACTCACACACCTGCATGTAACCATAGCAACCCCATCCTCCAGTAACAGCCAGAGCTGAGAGTCAGATACACCTGTCTAAGTGTCAAGTCACACAGGAGGCACTGCTTGGATCCTGTGTGACACCCTCTGACATCATCACCATTATTATTATTATTATTATTATTATTATTATTATTATTATTATTATTAATAATAATAATAATAATAATAATTATAATAATGTGACCCACATCCTTAGTTGCTATTGGTGGACAATAACTTAAAAATGTGATCTTCCTTCTCAGAGTCCAGAAGAGCTGCAGATCCTCCGCCCATCATCCGACCTCAGCGACCCGGGTCAGTCTGTCCCCAGTACCGCTACATTGGTTCATGCTGTTTAACTGGTTTGCCTCCAGTCTCAACTGGTTTCTTTGTTTGTGTAGAACACAGTGATGAGACTGAAATACAGAAACAAGAAAAGATGGCAGAGACTCATCCAATCAGCTGTCAGAATGACACTGACCCCACCCAGCCCTGTGAGGATTGGCTGACTGAGGTGAAACACTGGTCAGTGATCGAGTCATTGATATCTCATTGGTTCAGGAAAAACAGTGCGTGTGTGTGTGTGTGTGTGTGTGTGAGTAGGCGGAGTCCTCTCTGCTAGAGCTCTGTGACATCAGCAGTGACGTCACATTTATATCAACTGGGGGAGTGGCCTACAGTGGCCCTGGCTTCAGATGCCCCGCTGACGACCTGCAACAGGAAACACACCTGATCCTGTTTCCTGTGGAGCTGCTCACACACACACTCAGCAGGTACACACACACAGACACACACACACACACACACACATCCCTCCTCAGACTGATGGTTTGTGTTTGACGTCCAGCTCGCGGACTCTGTTCTTGAACCACCTGGAGCAGCACGTCCATGATGTCCTCAGTTCCACTGTTGCCATGGTGATGGGCAGGAAGGAGATGGTCCATTTGGAGCAGGAGCTCCAGCTGAAGCAACTGAACCCCGAACACATCCAGAACCACATTTACCTGCCCCGCCTGGGTAACACACACACACACAAACCTGCCAATACAAGTAGAGCACAACAAACAGATGATGACTGAAGAAGGTTCAGAGGTAAAAGACTTGATGAAGTCTCTGGTTTTGTCCTCTTCTCTCTTCTTCTCTGGTGTTCACTGCTGATGCAGAGTAAACACACTCAGACTGGGGTGAAAAGGTCCCAAAACTGAAAAAAGGTTGAGAAACGCTGGTCTGATCGACCGACTGACCTCATTTTAAATTTCACAATCATCTTTTGACATTGGGTTCAGAGCTTCTAACTGACAGAACCCAGCAGAACCATGCAGAACCAAGCAGAACCCTGCAGAACCTAGCAGAACCATGCAGAACCTGGCAGAACCTAGTAGAACCATGTATAACCTAGCAGAACCATGCAGAACCTAGCAGAACCATGTATAACCTAGCAGAACCATGCAGAACCTAGCAGAACCATGCAGAACCTAGCAGAACCATGCAGAAACTAGCAGAACCATGCAGAAACTAGCAGAACCATGCAGAAACTAGCACCACGGCCTGTCTTGCTGCTCCGTTGGGGAGGTGGATGCGATAGGAGCCTAAAGACGGTGAACTTCTAGTCTACCACCTCCTCACTTCTTTTTCTCTGTGTGCTTCTAGCTGAGTTGCAGCTCCACAGACGGCATGTGGACGCTCACTGTCAGGAGGTGTTGGACCTGTTGACCTCCTGCAGAGTGGAGCTGATAGAGCTGCAGACGTCCATCACCAAGAAGAACCAGGAGTTCACCGCCATTCTGTCCAACATGGAGCGGGACGTCCTGACAGCTGCCAGCAGCCAACGGTAATAACTGATCTGTGGTCAGCTCTCAGACTAACTCAAACATCTTTAGCTCCTTCTCCACAGCCTGAAGGTGGGACTGTTACTCCTTTATCACTCCTTATTCGTCCTCTGAGCCGACAGCAGAGGCAGTAACAGTACCGAAATAACCAGGAGAGCAGGCAAATATTCATAACGAGTGAAGTGTGTGACCCACAGCCGGGAGGTTTAAAAAGAAGCTAGTAGCAGTTAGCATCTAGTAACAGTTAGCAGCTAGTAGTAGTTAGCAGCTAGTAGTAGTTAGCAGCTAGTAACAGCTAGCACCTAGTAGTAGTTAGCAGCTAGACGTAGTTAGCAGCTAGTAGCAGTTAGCAGCTAGTAACAGTTAGCACCTAGTAGTAGTTAGTAGCAGTTAGCAGCTAGTAACAGTTAGCACCTAGTAGTAGTTAGCAGCTAGTAGTACTTAGCAGCTAGTAGCAGGTAGCAGCTAGTAATAGTTAACAGCTAGTAACAGTTAGCCACTAACTCAAAGAAGAAAATACAGAAGAAGAAGAAGATATCTGCAGATATTTTCTTCTTCTTCTGCAGATTGGGAGACAGAGGGAGGTCCAGGAGGTCCTTAACCTCGCAGATCAACCATATAACAGAGATGCTAAAGGGTTGTTGTTGTCATGTGATCCCAATGTTTACAAAGCGCTGCTGGATGCTGCTGTGTACGTGTCACGCCTCTTTAGCATGAGGAATGCTAGCATGCTATTTGACATCATTGGTTTGTTCAGCGTAAACAAACAAAGGTGGCTTAGAGGAGGGTCTAGTTCAGGAGGTGATGAGAACGGGCTGATGTCAGGTGTGACTGTCCCCGTCTGTCTCTACAGGCTGGAGGCTGTGAGCACCTCCCTGCAGGACTGTCTGGGTCAACATATCAAAGACACCCAGAGCTGTGAGACCAGCTTCAGACAGACAATTGAGGTCAGACTGGAGGAGGTCAGGAATAGAACAACACGACTCTTCAGCTCCTTCAGGTAACACCTGGAATACTGGAGGAGATCAAACCTGAGCATGAGGAAACTGTCTACAGACATGTGCTGTCTCCTCCTGCAGGCTGTTTAGTGAAGGAGGTGATTTCTCTGCTCATGAGGTGAAGTTGTTTCAGAAGAAGCTGAAGGAGGAAACCAAACAGATCAGTGTGACGGAGCAGTCCATCTACGCTGACCTGGAGGAGTTTGAGTCCAGGAGTTTACAGCAGGTAACAGGGAATATTCCTCCTGCAGGTGGAGGAGGTCATTCACTGACTCCATTCACATCGTATCCTGGTGTCAGTAACCAGGATATGACCTCATCCCCTTTGAGAAGTACATGAGAGTACATATATACTCCAGTATATACATCTGGAGTACATGTGTACGTCTGGAGTACATGTGTACGTCTGATCCTGGTTTTGACAGGGTTAGGGTTCTCGCTTCTGGAGCGATGAAGAAACAGAGTTTTGTCTTTCCATAATGAAAGAATGAAATGTACTGATTGAGGTTAGTTATCAGGCTACAGGGGGGCGTGTCCCAACACCATGGAACACGCTAAAGTAGCATGATGACGTGGCCAAACATCAAAGTGAAAGAAGTCGTTCTAATCCAGCAACCTTCAAATTTGATAAAACATTGGACTCCATGTTTGATCGTCAGCCTCAACAGAAGACGTAGGTGTTTACATGTCAACAGGAAGGAGTTAACAGATCTGTCTGGTCCTCCTCCAGGTGAAGGAGGCCTCGAGTCGCTTTGAGGAGAAACTCTCTCTCCTGAAGTCTGAGATGAAATTCACTGAGAAGGTCCAGGAAGTTATCAGCAGCACACAAGTTCACATCAAGGCTGAGGTACCTGTCTATCTGTCTCTCTGACTCTCTGTCTGTCTGTCTGTCTGTCTGTCTGTCTGTCTCTACCTGTCTGTCTACCTGTCTGTCTCTCTGTCTGTCTCTCTGTATTCACCATGTTTGTCCCTCACAGGCAGCCATTAGTAACCAGCAGCATTCGTCCATCAGCAGCAGATTGGAGGATCTGAAGATGATGATGAAGGACACACAGGTAGTGATGTCACACTCTTCAGGATAACAATCAAATGACACAGCGGCAGCATCAGGACCAGTATGGGGATCAGCATCTCTGATGTCATTAAAGGTCCCTTATGTGTGTTTATTCTGTCTGACTGCAGGTGTGTCCTCATCAGGTGGTTTCTTTCCTGTCATCAATCAATGAAGAACTCATGAAGCGCCGTCGATACCTGGACTTTTCATTGGTAGGTAAAAACACACACACTTCAGAATAAAGAGTCGGTCTAGACCTGCTCTTCTTCATATAACTTGTTGTGATTTGATATAGAAATAAAAATTGACTTGACTTAAAATAATTAAATGTAATTTGTCTACTTGGATGACCTGCAGACCATCTGGTTCTATTTGTGTGCCACTTACTGTTTGTGTGTTTTAGACCCTGCAGGAGAGTCTCTCAGTTCATCCTAAATCCAGGAAGCAGGTGCAGTCAGCCCCGCCTCTTGTTACCCTGCAGCCCAGCAGGACAGGAGTGGACCTCCTCGATGACCCTGCAGTGGACATTATCAAGTCTCTGAACAGGTAACACTAATCCCACTGAGTAGTACTGCAGAGAATACTGAGTGCTGTTAGTAGTGTTTGTGCTACCTGATGATGATGATGATGACTTTTTTCTTCCTCTGTAACCCATCAGGTTCTGTATGACCCAGGATGTTCCAGCAGAGGCAGATGACAGAGGAGGACCAGCTGCAGGTAAGCCTGTACTTCCTGTTTCAGAGAGTTGATATCAAATATCAGACCCATCATCCTGAAACCTTCTAACACATCATTTCACTGTATTTTATCACAACATGTAACGTCTTCTGTTTATTGAGATATTTATAAAAGGAAGGCATTTAAAACCTATACTGTATATAAACATGTACTGTATATAAACATGTACTGTATATACACATATATACTGTATATAAACATATAATGTATATAAACATATATATATATATTTATATATACTGAGCGACAGTGGAAACACATCATTTAAAAACCCTGTCATTTCTATTCATTAGCTCTAATCTACTGAAACAAACAAACATGTGATTCACTGAATAGACTTTTTTAAGTACCCACAACCAGAACATGTTAAATCATGAATAACCATCATTTAGTCATAACATAGAAATAACAGTCATTGGTGCATTTCAGAGTAAACCATGATGTTGGTGAGATTTTTTTCTGCATGATTGAAAAGACCTGGTCAAGGAGATAATTTACCGGGTCTAATTAATGTCCTACTGAAACAACTGATGATGTCATGATTCCTGAAAGAATTTACATGAACGGGCAGTTGGGATGATGATGATGATGATGATGGTCTGAACTCTGCAGACATGCAGCACAGATGTTACAGATGTTATGGCTGATTGCAAAGTGGACGCAGATCACATTTAGTGACAAGTCCAGATTTAACTTGTACACAGCTGGTGGTCGTTGGCGTTTGTACCATCGCTACGGTGACCGCTATCCTGTCGTATAGATCCAGGAAGTGGATCATTTGGTGGTGATGTCAGGCATCAGGCATCACCTTCATACATGACAACCAGACCACATGTGGCTCATGTCTGTCAGGAGTAGCCTACCTGAACCAGAACAATGTCGCTGTCCTTCCTTGGCCAGCATATTCACCAGATCTCAACCCAATAGAGCATCTGTGGGACGTTCAGGATCACCAGGTGAGAGAGAGAGAGATCCTGCTCCAGCAACACATGAACAACTTGTCACAGCTCTGCAGGAAGAATGACGTCATCCTACAAGTCCAGAATAACATCTGATCCATTCAGGAGGTGTAAAGTAGTGATAAATGCTGGAGGTAGACACGCATGGTAGTGACTATTGTTGTTCTCTGTCTCACCATCCACACTTTCTGACTTGTAAACACTAAGACAAAAATCATTAATCTGTACAAAAATGATTTTTCTGTTTGGCTAAAGGGTGAATAAAGATGTGAACCATAATTTACCTTTGATATTTAATATGAACAGGATGACATGACATAAAAAAAATATGCGTTTCTACTGTTGGTCAGTATATTTAGATTAATATTCATGTCATCCTACAGCTTTGGTCCTTTTCAGTCACACCAGCACAGAAGATGTTTAGTCTCAGACAGGTTCTCCTCAGGTCCAGATTCAGACTCTTTAGTCTCAGACAGGTTCTCCTCAGGTCCAGGACTACTGCAGATAAGGGAGAGAGAGTTCAGTTCAACACAAAACTCTCTTTTTTAAATGTACGTTTGTGTGTCTGCAGGTCGGAGTCCTGACCAACGTCTTCATCAGAGAATTACTGAGTCCACGCTGAGGTCCATCAGGACTGACAGAAGGTTGCTGGTTTTTGGACCAGAACCAGAACCTGAAGAGAACACACAGTGAGTCCAGTCTGCTGAGCTGAGCTGATGTTCAGGTGTCGATCTCTCAGGTGTTGATCACATTTGTGTTTGTATTTTAGGTCCTTCAGCTCCAAGATGAACTTTGTGTTGTGGAGAGCCAATGACGTCCTCCTGCTGGTTGCCGAGGTAACAGAGATGCCGTTGGTTCAAAGATGCAGGTGGATTTAATAAACTGTTCTCACAGTCATGTTCTCTCATATCAGGAGTTCTACCGGAGGGAGCGCTCTGGTCTCGGCAGGTTCCTCCTGGTTCCTTACTCTCTGGACCAATGGGCTGAGAGCATGCAGCAGAGGCTGCTGGGATACCAGGACCAGGCCAGGACGTTTCTGAGCGCGAGCAGAGAGGGTAGGCACAACGAATGTGTCTGTCTGTCTACGTGTCTGTCTGTCAGAGGTGGTGAACCAGCTGTCTGTCTGTCTACCTGTCTGTCTGTCAGAGGTGGTGAACCATCTGTCTGTCTGTCTGTCTGTCAGAGGTGGTGAACCAGCTGTCTGTCTGTCTGTCTGTCTGTCTGTCTGTCAGAGGTGGTGAACCATCTGTCTGTCTGTCTACCTGTCTGTCTGTCTGTCAGAGGTGGTGAACCAGCTGCCTGTCTGTCTACCTGTCTGTCTACCTGTCTGTCTGTCAGAGGTGGTGAACCATCTGTCTGTCTGTCTACCTGTCTGTCTGTCAGAGGTGGTGAACCAGCTGTCTGTCTGTCTACCTGTCTGTCTGTCAGAGGTGGTGAACCAGCTGTCTGTCTGTCTGTCTGTCTGTCAGAAGTGGTGAACCATCTGTCTGTCTGTCTACCTGTCTGTCTGTCAGAGGTGGTGAACCAGCTGTCTGTCTGTCTACCTGTCTGTCTGTCAGAGGTGGTGAACCAGCTGTCTGTCTGTCTACCTGTCTGTCTGTCAGAGGTGGTGAACCAGCTGTCTGTCTGTCTGTCAGAAGTGGTGAACCATCTGTCTGTCTGTCTACCTGTCTGTCTGTCAGAGGTGGTGAACCAGCTGTCTGTCTGTCTACCTGTCTGTCTGTCAGAGGTGGTGAACCAGCTGTCTGTCTGTCTACCTGTCTGTCTGTCAGAGGTGGTGAACCAGCTGTCTGTCTGTCTACCTGTCTGTCTGTCAGAGGTGGTGAACCAGCTGTCTGTCTGTCTACCTGTCTGTCTGTCAGAGGTGGTGAACCAGCTGTCTGTCTGTCTACCTGTCTGTCTGTCAGAGGTGGTGAACCAGCTGTCTGTCTGTCTACCTGTCTGTCTGTCAGAGGTGGTGAACCAGCTGTCTGTCTGTCTACCTGTCTGTCTGTCAGAGGTGGTGAACCAGCTGTCTGTCTGTCTACCTGTCTGTCTGTCAGAGGTGGTGAACCAGCTGTCTGTCTGTCTACCTGTCTGTCTGTCAGAGGTGGTGAACCAGCTGTCTGTCTGTCTACCTGTCTGTCTGTCAGAGGTGGTGAACCAGCTGCCTGTCTGTCTACCTGTCTGTCTGTCAGAGGTGGTGAACCAGCTGTCTGTCTGTCTACCTGTCTGTCTGTCAGAGGTGGTGAACCAGCTGTCTGTGTTGGAGGAGCTGCTCCGTTTGCTGCCTTCAGTTTTGATCAGTAACTATGAGCGACGTCGGGGGGTGGAGCTGAGAGAGGGGGTGGGTGGAGTCAGATTGAAGCTGGAGGAGATGTTGGCAGCCAGTGAGAAGCAGAAGGTAAGAGTGTGACATCACTGGTCACCAGACGTCACCTGTTCATGTGAGTGCTGACAGCATTTCTTGTGTCACCAGCGTGAGAACATCGGCCAGCTGAGGGCGTCGCTCACAAACGACCAGCTTCAGACTGTGATCAGCAGAGAGGAGCTCAGACAGCAGCAGCTGCACAGCACTATCTGCAGCACACATCAGGAACTACAGGTAAGTTATCATGAGTACCTGTCAGACCTGCAGGGGGAGGAGTCAGGTGACACCCATGTTATTCCTTGAAGGTTGGATCTGAATCAGCTGGACTTCTGTTTAGGGTCTGAAGATGTTTCATCCAGGAGGTTCTTCAGGTCTGGTGGAGTTTCAGGTATTTAAACTCCTCTGAAACACCTGGACAGTCATTCAGGTCTTTGAATCAGCTGTTAACATGTTAGAGACCTCAGAAGAGTTTAAATATCTTCAGTCAGTAGACCTGAAGAACCTCCTGGATGAAACATCTTCAGAGCCGAAACCGAAAAGTCCAGCTGATTCAGATCCAACCTTCAAGGTTTCCAGGACCTGATGGATGAGAACCTAGACCAACATGACACCTCTGTTATTGTGTTCAGGAGTGTGTGCGAGTGAGAGGGGAGGAGTTTGTGACATCATTGGCCTCCCTGACCGAGAACCTGCTCCTTCAGTTGGACAACATGCTCCCACTTGCAGGTGACCTTTCACCTGTCAGCCTCTACCTGAATGCTCAGCATAAGAGTCTGATGGACAAACTACACCTGAACACACCACCATCTTTCAGATACCATGAAACACTTCTCTGTTTGTGTTTCCATAGAAACTGAGGCAGTGACATCACACCAGCATTCTGAAGACAGCACCGTTACCATGGAGACCCAATCAGGACAGAGATCCAGGAGCAGGTAACACCTGACCTCTGACCTGCTGGATGCTGTTATCACTGTTATTGAGAGGGCTGTGACATCAGAGCTGTGACATCACAGCAAAGTTGATATGAGCAGTCATAGTATGGAAAGCTGATGATGTCTTCCTTGTGTTCCAACCATGATTGTAATGAAGCGGCGCAGAGTTGAGGTTTAGATGTTGCTGGTCAGATGATGTCACTTCTAAACATCTGTAAATAACCATGTAGTGTGATGTCACCAGCTGGTGTTTCTAAAGGCCAGCAGTTAGCAGCCTGTACCATGAGAAGCTGCTAACAATGTGAGCTACGTGGCGTAAAAGTAGCCTACCCTGTATCGTATGTAGCATAAGTATTCAGCTACGGCTACTTGGAGGTCTCATTTTAGTGCTTTTTAAACAGCTAACTAGCACAGGGCTACAAGCTACGGTGGCTCCTCAGGGTCATTCTCTGTATCGTGTTCTTTAACAGTTTATTTATAGTTTTTTTCTGATTGTTGTTTTAATTTATTTCGTGTTGATTTTGATTGATGTTAACATCGTTAATGAGTTGAGAGGAGATGACGTCATGAAACAGGATTAAAATAAACAGTGATTGGTCGGATGGTGTAAAGCTGTCTGTCTGACCCTTACCTGAATGTAAAGGAGGCGTGGTCAACCTGTAGACCTCCACTGATCTGAGGTCAGATTGTGACTTCTTCTCTGCAGTATGTGATTGTATGGTGTGAAAACCAACTCATCGTTATGGTTACCGGTTGTCAGGTGTTAGCTGTTCCGTGTTCATGTTGAGGTAAACATTAGAGCTTCTCTGATTGGTTGGAGGAATTCTGGACAGTCTGACATTAAATCGATGTTTTTCTGACGTGTGGATCAGTTTGAAGCTCGTTTCATGTTTCTGGTGTCGACAATCTGATCCGTTTCCTGTTTGAATCATGATCCACATCATAGAAGACCACAATAGAGCAGTCTGTGTGTGTCTGTATGTGTCAGGACCTGGTCTGGTATACCATACTTCTCGCCCCCCACTGACACCACTGCTGACCTCCCACCCAGTGTTACCATGACAACAACTGCATCCATCACCACAACCAGGTGCACCTTGGGACATTTGGCTGTTATAGAGCAGAGAGACGCTGCTGTGAAGGTACTCACACACACTCTTAAAGGAAAAAGGATAAGACTACAGTTGGAAGTAAAATGATTAAACCTCCATTATAGAGCAGGTTTATAGGTAAAATCTACTATTGATCAGCTGTTAATAACCAGATCAATCAGTTTAAATAGATCAATAAACAGATATTAAAGTGTTTTTTTCCTGACTCCTCAGTCTCTAAAGGTTTTTCTGTTCAGGTCTAAATTGACATCAGGGCTCCATGAACTCCAAGACCTTCACCACTGCTGACCCAGAAGCTCCAGCAGCTCAGAACCATCTAGATCAGACCCAGAAGTTCTGGATGCTGTTCTGTGGAGCCATGAAACCAAACCCAGGAATATTCCAGAACTGGAGGCCTTTGTCCAGGAGGAATGGGCTAAGATTCCTCAGGAACGCTGCCAGAAGCTGGAGTCTGGATCTGCAGCAGGTTTGCAGCAGGTCAGAGCAGCTAAAGGGTCTACAGAGAACCAGAGACGCTGGTCATTAAGGATCATTTAGAGACTGAGGAGACAGGAAACACTTTAATATCTGATTATTGATCTGTTTAAACTGATTGATCTGCTTATTAACAGCTGATCAACAGTAGATTTTTACCTATAAACCTGATCTATAATGGAGGATGAGAATTTAGCTTGTATCTGATTCATTTGTGTGTCTGTCTCTGTGTGTGTGTGTGTCAGAGGTTTGAGCAGCTGTTTAGGTCTCAGTGGTTTCAGTCCCATGAGGACAGACATCGTGGACTCAGAGAGCTCCAGATGTGGATCAGACACTGGAGGCAGCAGATCGTCTCCATACAGAATGTATGATTCTAATCTTTTATTATAAATGACATGTGTAAAAACATTCTTGTGATGTCATCAAAGGGTCATCTGCACTTTCAAAATAAAACATCTGTAAAATAAATGGACTGTGGCCCGTTGTTGCCATGACAACAGCGTCCACCTGATCTAAGAGGTCCAGTAGAGGTCAGGAGGTCGGAGGCATCAGGACTCAGAGGGGAGGGTGGAGATTTTATCGATGGACTGAAGCAGCTGAGACACCAGACGGAGAGTCTCCGCCTCCCCCATCAGCTGACTGAAGACAGACAGGTAGACAGACAGTTCTATGGGTGAATGTGACTGGTGGACTAGAGAGGTGATATTTCAGTCCATTTACATTTGTTTTTTTAGTATTTTTCATTAAACTGAACAGTTTTAAGAAAATCTCCATCAAAACAAGAACCATACAAAATATTGTAATATGAAAATTCACAGCAGTATAAACCCTAGTATTCACACACACACACACACACACACACACACACACACACACACACACACACACACACACACACACACACACACACACACACACACACACACACACACACAGGTACTGACCGGATGGAGGACTGGGCGTGGCTTGCCGTCTTGTTCAGGTACTCAGATGCCACCTGAGCATTGTGTCTCATTGTCATGACGACTTCAGACTCTGCCTTCAGGCTGTGGTTCTCTGACCGCAGAGAGTCGACCTCCACCTGAGACCCAGGTACACATTCATACAGGATCACCTGTTTCCACAAGAGATTACCTGCATCTGTTTACCCTAATCAGCTGGTAGCGATATAAAAGATATATTTATTATGACATCATTAGAGGAGAGGAAGCTGAAACATGAGATAATCATACTCATCATTTCATTATAAATAGGTCAATACCAGCTGATCAGAGTGAACAGGTCCAGTTTGTACACCACCTGACCTGAGTCAGATTGTTCTCACCTGCAGCTGCTGCAGCTCCGACTTCAGTTTAGAAACACTGTTCTCTGCTTTCACTGCTCGCTTCTGTAGAGAGAACATCATTGGTTCAGGTGGATGAAAATGTGATGTCAGAGCCCACCTGTGAGTCACTGGTGTGTAACCAGCAGAGTGTACTGTGTTGTGAAGCCTTCTATGTAGTTACCTCCGCCAAGGGAGGAGGTCATGGTTTTGCCGGCGTTTGTTGGTTTGTTGGTTAACAGGATTAAAAAAAACAACTAACCAACGGAATTTGATGAAATTTTCAGGAGATGTCAGAGGTGGCCCAAGGAAGAATTGATTAGATTTTGGTGGTGATCCGGATCACCGTCTGGATCCAGGAATTTTATATTTATTTGTTGTTATTATAGGATTAAACTGCCACATGTACACTTGTAATGTAAAGAGTCTCCGTCCTGACAAATGTATCTAATTGATTCATGTCCATATAACAGCTTATGAATTTCAACAAAACATTACCCTGTTTTAATATACTTCCTGTTCTCCTGCCTGTTTGTGTGGCTTTGTAACAACTCTGTTGTGGCATCGCAGTTTATTTATGTGAGAGACAATATGAACAACTAACAGCCACAATAAATAAAGATTTTAGTAAATTGCAAAGATTTTGTTTTAATTTTTCCTGTCAAACTTTCTAATGACTTAATTCAGAGGGTTGAATCATGGGACTTTTGCTTTGGAGTGAAATGCCAACATGGGGAAACTGAGCAGCCTTGGCGGAGGTCTGCACTCTCTGAGTGCTTTCTAGTTTCATCTGATTCATCCGTTAAACAGCAGTAAAAAATACTGCAGCATTGACTTAAGGTTTTTAGGTTTTTGATGACCACACCTCATTTAACACCAACACTAAAATGGACACAACAACATCTGGTACTTAAACTACATGGATGCTGTGTGTCGCTCTACGGCCGTCAGAAGACAGAATCCTTCTCCTCCATCGGTCATTCCAGAGAAGTCCGTTGAGAGAAACCTACCGTCATCAGGTGGAGGTTCTGCTCCACAGACTGAACCATACTCTCCAGATCTTGAGCCTCCTTCTCCTCCTGACGCCTCCTCTGGAGAAGCTCCTCTGACAGTTCCGTCACCCTGACAGATAGACAGAGGCATGGTGGGTAAATACTACGATTGCTGGGGGTGGTGATGTCCTGTGATTGGCTGGCTCTGACCTGCGCTCGTTAGCCTCTGATCTGCTCTGCAGTTCCCTGATGGTTCTCCTGAGCGCCGTGTTCTCCTCCTTCAGCTGCAGCACACACAGGTCAGCTGACAGATGATTATTAAATTATAAGAACATATATTATTTTACTGTGTTACCTGTTGTATCTGGATGCTCCTCCCACTCCTTCTCCTGCAGGAGGTGACTGCTTCAGCAATGGAGGTCTCATCATCTCCTTCATAGTTCTCTCCTGCTCCTCTTGGCTGCCCCTCAGGTCTGGAGGAACACCTTGAGGAGGTCAGGTGTTACAGACTGCTCTGTGTCCAGTTTATTAGGAACCCTCAGTCCTCCATCAGTCCTCCATTACACAGACAGGGTTTTTTATTATTCTGTCCACCATCACTCAGTGGGCAAAGTAATAGAAACACCTTTAAGTATGAAGCTGCACCTCGGCAGTGGTGCTACAGTCAGAGTGTTCCTAATAAACTGGACACTGTCATCTGCATAGAGAGACACCACCACCACTACTAATAATAATACTACTACTGCTACTACTACTACTGCTACTACTATTAATACTACTAATACTAATACTGCTACTAACTACTACTACTACTACTGTTACTACTACTACTACTATCGCTACTAATAATAATACCACTGCTACTACTACTAATAATAATACTACTGCTACTAATAATAATAATACTACTGCTACTACTACTAATACTACTGCTACTAATACTACTACTAATAATAATACTACTGCTACTAATACTACTACTACTAATAATAATAATACTGCTAATACTACTACTAATAATACTGCTACTACTACTAATACTAATACTGCTATTAACTACTACTACTACTACTACTAATACTAATCCTGCTACTAACTACTACTACTACTACTGTTACTAATAATAATAATAATACTACTACTGCTACTACTACTAATACTAATACTGCTATTAACTACTACTACTACTAATACTGCTACTAACTACTACTACTGTTACTAATAATAATAATAATAATAATACTGCTACTACTAATAATGCTACTACCTACTACTACTAATACTGCTACTAACTACTACTACTAATACTACTGCCAATAATACTACTACTACTACTACTGCTACTACTACCCTGATAAAGAGGGTGTGTCCAAAGCATCGTGACTGAATGAAGTTTAAACACTGAGGTTGATTCTGAATCTGATGTCTATCACCTGTTACCAATGAACCTCTTCACCTGTGGAATGAACCGATCTGGTGTTTCTAAGTTTTCACAACTTTCACAACATATTTTATTGCTTCTGTCCAACTTCTTAGAGACGTGTTGCTGCTTAAAACTCAGAATAAACACATATACTGAGCAACAGTGGAAACACATCATTTTAAAAACCCTGTCATTTCTATTCATTAGCTCTAATCTACTGAAACAAACAAACGTGATTCACTGAATAGACTTTTTTAAGTACCCACAACCAGAACATGTTAAATCATGAATAACCATCATTTAGTCATAACATAGAAATAACAGTCATTGGTGCATTTCAGAGTAAACCATGATGTTGGTGAGATTTTTCTCTGCATGATTGACAAGATCTGGTCAAGGAGATAATTTACCGGGTCTAAGTAACGTCCTAGAGAAATAACTGATGATGTCACGACTCCTGAAAGAACTTATGTGAACATGCAGTTGGGATGCTGATGATGACGATGATGGTCTGAACTCTGCAGACATGCAGCACACATGTTACAGATGTTACGGCTGATTGCAAAGTGGACGCAGATCACATTTAGTCCAGATTTAACTTGTACACAGCTGGTGGTCGTTGGTGTTTGTACCATCGCCGCAGAGACCGCTATTCTGCTGTATAGATCCAGGAAGTGGACCGTTTGGTGGTGATATCATGATGTGGGGGGGGCACTGCTAATGGATGACTGTCAGAACTTGTCCACATTCATGGTACACTGACAGCCATCCGTCTCCGACATACGGTCCTAGGTCCACACATCATTCCCAGGATACAACAATCAGGCATCACCTTCATGCAGGACAATGTCCTCTGTGGGACGTTCAGGATCACCAGGTGAGAGAGAGAGATCCTGCTCCAGAAACACATGAACAACTTGTCACAGCTCTGCAGGAAGAATGACGTCATCCTACAAGTCCAGAATAACATCTGATCCATTCAGGTGTAAAGTAGTGATAAATGCTGGAGGTAGACCCGCACGGTAGTGACTGTTGTTGTTCTCTGTCTCACCATCCACACTTTCTGACTTGTAAACACTAAGACAAAAACCACTAATCTGCACAAAATTATTTTTCTGTTTGGCTAAAGGGTGAATAAAGATGTGAACCATAATTTACCTTTGATATTTAATATGGACAGGATGGAAAGACATAAAAACAAATATGTGTTTCTACTGTTGGTCAGTATATTTACAGAAACCAGCTGATGACGGACAGCTTTAGAGATGTTCTCTTTATACATCTACTAATGCAGGACTCACCTAGTCTCCTCTTCCTCCTCCTCTGTGCAGACAGAGGAGGTGCTGTCCACACCTGACAGGAAGCTCCGCCCCCAGTCTTCCTCCTGATTGGACAGACAGTTTACTACATGTATCACTGACTGTCCTCTATTTTGTCACACAGAAAAAAATCAATAGAAACGGGAGCAGATGATTTAAGTGATGTTGTCCCTGTACCTGTGGTGCCAGAGATGGTTCAGAGAAGAAACCAACCTCAGGGTCAAAGGTCATGATTCCTACGTCAAACAACCTCTGAAAGCTGCTGGACTACAGGTTCAGGTTCAGGTACAGACAGACAGTTATAATACACAGACTTCTTTTACTGCACACTGTGAAGTTGTAATAACGGTACCTTGCTGTGTGTGTCTTCCTGGTCCAGGTCTTGGTCTGGGTCTTGGTCCAGTTGTTGGTCCTGGTCCTTCCAGCGTAGAAACTCTCTAAAGGAGAAGGGGTTCAGCTCCTCAGCCCCCCTCCCCTCATCTGCTGAGAGACAAAGTTCCAACAGATGTGTTGGAAGATGTTACATCTTGAACACAGAGCTATGAACCTTTGTGGCATCACAGCGTTTCGGTTCAATGGTCTCACATTTCTGTTAGGAACAAATAGGACAGTCATAAACATATAGTATATAGTCCCATCATGAGCTGATGCAGCATCATGGAAAGTAAAAATGTTTCAATTACATTCTGTTGACGCTTCAATTTATCATCAGGGTTTTTGAATTGAAAAGCTGCTGATAGATATTGATTATGATCTGATTATTCGTGTGGAGTCGTGTTTGTCACCTGATGAGTCTGATATCGACTCTTTTAGTTCTGGTTTTGGTCTCTACCACCTGCGGAGGGAACGATCTGTCTCTTTAGCTGCTAAATGCTACGCCGCGTTGATGTAACTTTATTTCTTATGGGAGAATTTCTGTTTTGTGAATCGTTATCAGATCACGTGACGTAGAACTCATCAGTTTCATTAAGTGTGGTGGAAAAGCTAAAGGACTACTAGCACGTTAAAAGCGTCCGGAGGAATAAGAACCAGTTATTACCTCGTACAGCGAGAATAATGACGTCACTACCCAGTAAAGCTGATCATTCTGAAGCTTGTTATAAATGGTTCATTTATCTCCTACTAAACTCACCGTCTGTGATGATCAGAGTTTTAGAACTCCTCTGATTGGACATGACGACAGACAGGTGGGCAGGTAGACAGGTGGGCAGACAGTCATCAGTCAGTTATCGATCCTTGTTGATCATCGTGTTTCTCCTGCAGGACGAAGCCACACACGGAAACACAGCGAACAGCTCCGACCTCACGTGACCACTGTTCTAACTTGTCATTGGCTGGGATCATCACATGATAGCGGAGGGAATATACGGTACACGGAAATACTTTTGCTGCACGATCCCGGTAAAAAAGATCCCACACGTGTCGGGTTTCGGTGCGTTGTGTTTACCCGCAGAGACCCGGAGGAGAGTCGGTGTGCAGTGGAGAGTTTGTTCCGGTGAGTGGCCGTTAATCATCGAACGTTAAACCGCTTTAGCTCGGCTCAGCCCGGCTCCGTCCGCTTCGTCCTGCCGGTGAAATGAAGCAGCTCGGCGGGCTGGGAGCGGCCGGGAGGCAGATCTCCGACTGGGTCGTTTGGTTCTGGTTTCTATTCAGTTCTGATAGGGATCTCTTCATCCGGCTGTGATTGATAGATGGTGGTCAATATCGGACTGGTTCTGGATCCGTACTGAGAAAACACTTCACTACAAACTGCTTTAATAAAACGTTTGATTCAACGCGGCCTCGTCGGCCTGCTAACGGCATGACGTGACTGAGGGCAGCTTTAGATAAATGAGGTCATCCTGGAAAACTACTTCATTATGTCACGTTGAGTGAAAGCCGAACTGAAGAATGGCTCGTGTCATCATTGATTCTGGTTTCATTGTCATTGTTATGTTGTGATTGTGAATCCATAGTCCAAATGATATTAAATAGAGCAGTTTGTAAAGGGAGTCTGGTGTGGACCTATCATCTACTAGGACCAGTCAAATGCCCCCTGAGACCCCCCCAGCACACACACACACACACACCCTCCTAAATACCCCAGCCCCATCTCACTATAGTGTTTTACTATGTTCATAACTACTTGTAAAGTACCTGTTCCAGGTTGGACTCACCTGTTTCTCCTTCATAGAACAAACTGAAGACATCAGAACCATGAAATACTGATGGAATCATGTTGTAAACACAAACGTGTTAAAACCATAAACATGTTTCATATTCTAGATTCTTAACCTTGATGACAGCTTTTCTCACTGTTCACATGATCTTAACCAGTGTCATGAGGTCATGACCTGGAATGTTTTCAGATAACAGCTGAGTCAAAAGTTAATTCGTGTGGAGGTCGTGTCGACTGTTGTATCCATATTCTGTCAAGAACCGCTCAGCTAATAGAACCTGCAGTCACATTCAGGTCATTCACATAAACCCCACCCTCTGATCCATCTAGTCAACCAATGAAAACGGTGGAACATTTAAGCTCATCTTTCAACTCGAAACATTGTGTCACAACTTTTCCCCTTGACAGCCACCGTACTGTTACAGCACCAAAGAGGCTGTGAGACCACTTCCATCACGATACATCTACACCCGAACTTGTCTGCAGCAACCACACAGAAAAGTGTTACAGTTACAAGGTTACAGGTGTGACTTCACCTGGTGACACGCCCACCCACCTTCCTGTGCACCTGTATGCCCTCCAGCGCCATAGTGAAAATGACATTAATTTCATGTCCGCCTTCGATCTACTGGTCTGTTTTAATCTGCAGACCTGGACAATGTCTGGAGAGGAGATTCCACATGAGGGGCAGCAGTTCCAGTCCCCATCCCAGTCCCAGGCCCAGTCAACTCAGTCCATCCAGTCCCCATCCCAGTCAAAGTCCCAGTCCCAGCCTGGTTCCAGTTCTTCTAGCGGACCAACCTCAGCCAGCCAGTCGTCCAGCGGCTCAGGGACACTGAGCAGCGTGGACACCATCCCCGTCACCCTGCCATCTGTCCCCGAGGAACCTGAGACAGAACCCTGGGGCCGCCTGCTGCCGATGGCCCGAGGCTTCAGGAGCCACGGTAAGTCCACTGTTTACTACCAGCTAATACGCTACAGATGCTAGCACTGATGCTAGTCCTAATAGTGGTTTGAGAACTAGCCCTGTTAGTACTGGTTAGACTGGTGTCCTCATGTTAGGACTGGTATGAGTTACCTTTCACCCCAATATTAGTGGTAATGTTAATCCTAGTACTGGACCTAGAGGTAGAACCAATACTGGTCCTAATGTTAGTACCAGTGCTGGTTCTAGAGGTAGTAACCATAATGGTTCTGGTCCTAACACCAGTGTAATCTTTAATGGTTTGTTGTTTGTCTACAGACTGTATTGAGGACCAGTACCTGTTTGGACGGGACTCTAAGTGTAACTATGTTCTGGATGATCCAGATGACAGAGGATCCAAAAAGTTCAGAATCTATAGCAAGAAACACTTCAGGATCTACAGAGTGAGATCACTTCCTGTTCCTGATGATTGATTATTGACTGATAGAGACTCAGTATACAGTGACCATCTGTCTGTCTGTCAGGAGGGCAACGAGGTGTTTGTGGAGGACTACAGTAACAACGGGACCTTTATTGATGGGATGCTGATCGGAAAAGGCAAGAAGCATCCGCTGGTCAACAACGCGGTGATCGCTCTGTCTGAACAACGAAACAAAGGTCTGAGAGACCGTCTGTCTGACTGACTGTCTGTCTGTCTGACTGTCTGTCTATCTATCTATCTGACTGTCTGTCAGTCTGTCTGTCTGACCGTCTGTCTGACTGTCTGTCAGTCTGTCTGTCTGACTGTCTGTCTGTCTGACTGTCAGTCTGTCTGTCTATCTGACTGACTGACTGTCTGTCTGACTGACTGTCTGTCTGTCTGACTGACTGTCTGTCTGACTGACTGACTGTCTGTCTCTCTCCAGTCTTTGTCTTCATTGATCTGATGTCACATGATCAGTCCAGTTTACCAAAAGAGCTTCAGGAGAAATATCTGCTGACTCGACGGATCGGCACGTGAGTTTGACATCACTCACATTACTGTGATGTCACTTCCTGCATCCTGAAACTCTGCTCTGTGTGTTTCAGAGGAGTGTGTGGTGAAGTCAAACTGGCCTTTGAGCGGTCCACCTGCAGAAAATTTGCTGTCAAGATAATAAACAAGAAGAATTTTCAGTCTGAAGGGGTGAGTCATCTAGTCTGCTCCCTGATTGGCTAAGAGCTCTCCTTCTTTCAATCCTTCTTCTTTCCCTTCTTTCCTTCTTTCCTCCCTGTGACGGGAGCAGAAGGTAAAAACTACAAACATGGCATTTGAACATGTGGTTCAGTTTGTCAGAGCTGAAGTCACAGATGTTCCATTGGACCAATGGGTGGTCATGGAGTCATGTGATCTGTTTGTTGTTGTCCAATCACAGATGGCAACACGGAATGCAAAGACAGAGATCGAGATTCTACAGAGAGTCGACCATGTGAGTGTGACACCACAGAAGAAGAGAAATGATTCTATAGACTACTCCTTTATCACCAACTATAACTGTCTCCTCTCCTCGTCTCCTCTCTTCCTCTCCTCGTCTCCTCTTCCTCTCCTCGTCTCCTCTCTTCCTCTCCTCGTCTCCTCTCTTCCTCTCCTCGTCTCCTCTCTTCCTCTCCTCGTCTCCTCTTCCTCTCCTCGTCTCCTCTCTTCCTCTCCTCGTCTCCTCTCTTCCTCTCTTCCTGCAGCCTTGTCTCATTAGAACAGTGGATTTTTATCAGACAGAGGAGAGCTTCTACATCGTGTTGGAGCTGTGAGTCATCTACCTGTCTTCTTTCTACCTGTCTGTCTACCTGTCTGTCTGTCTACCTGTCTTCTTTCTACCTGTCTGTCTACATGTCTGTCTGTCTACCTGTCTTCTTTCTACCTGTATTTCTGTTTACCTGTCTGTCTGTCTAACTGTCTGTTTACCTGTCTGTCTGTCTACCTGTCTAACTGTCTGTCTACCTGTCTGTCTGTCTACCTGTCTAACTGTCTGTTTACCTGTCTGTCTGTCTACCTGTCTAACTGTCTGTTTACCTGTCTACCTGTCTAACTGTCTGTTTACCTGTCTGTCTGTCTAACTGTCTGTCTGTCTGTCTAACTGTCTGTTTACCTGTCTGTCTGTCTATTTGTCTAACTGTCTGTTTACCTGTCTGTCTGTCTACCTGTATTTCTGTTTACCTGTCTGTCTTTCTACCTGTATTTCTGTTTACCTGTCTGTCTGTCTACCTGTCTAACTGTCTGTTTACCTGTCTGTCTGTCTACCTGTCTGTCTGTTTACCTGTCTGTCTGTCTACCTGTCTAACTGTCTGTCTACCTGTCTGTCTGTTTACCTGTATGTCTGTCTGTCTGTCTAACTGTCTGTTTACCTGTCTGTCTGTCTACCTGTCTAACTGTCTGTATACCTGTCTGTCTGTTTACCTGTATGTCTGTCTACCTGTCTAACTGTCTGTTTACCTGTCTGTCTGTCTACCTGTCTGTCAGGATGGAGGGGGGTGAGTTATTCCACAGAGTCAAGTCTCAGCAGAAGCTCAAAGAGTCCGTTGCCAAACTCTACTTCTACCAGATGCTGAGAGCCGTCCAGGTGTGTCTCTGTTGCTATGCTAACCGGTTCTGACCAGTTCACAGCAGAGGTAACTGTGTGTGTGTGTAGTATCTCCACAGTAACGGGATCATCCACAGAGACCTGAAACCAGAGAACATCCTCCTGTCCTCACACGACGACGTCTGTCTCATCAAGGTACCACCACCATAATCATCATCATCATCATCATCATCATCCTCATCCTGCTACAGTAAATATTATCCAATCCGACTACAGTCATCAGGCAGCCCCCCTCCCCTGAACATCAGCTGATGGATCAGTTCTTCATCTGCTGTGGTTCTGATGAGGTTCTGATGAGGTTCTGATGAGACCTCCTCTCCATCTGATCTTCTGATCATAACTCGTAGGGTAAAAGTAGATAGTAATACTTCATCAAGTACTTGTCTATATACAGTTGCAAGAAAAAGTATGTGAACCCTTTGGAATTACCTGGATTTCTGCATAAATTGGTCATCAAATGTGATCTGATCTTCATCTAAGTCACAACAATAGACAAACGCAGTCTGCTCAAACTAATACCACACAAACAATTATATGTTTTCATGTTTTTATTGAACACAACATGTAAACATTCACAGTGCACGGTGGAAAAAGTATGTGAACCCTTGGATTTAATAACTGGTTGACCCTCCTTTGGCAGCAATAACCTCAACCCAACGTTTCCTGTAGTTGCAGATCAGACCTGCACAACGGTCAGGAGGAATTTTGGACCATTCCTCTTTACAAAACTGTTTCAGTTCAGCAATATTCTTGGGATGTCTGGTGTGAATCGCTCTCTTGAGGTCATGCCACAGCATCTCAATCGGGTTGAGGTCAGGACTCTGACTGGGCCACTCCAGAAGGTGCATTTTCTTCTGTTGAAGCCATTCTGTTGTTGATTTACTTCTGTGCTTTGGGTCGTTGTCCTGTTGCATCACCCATCTTCTGTTGAGCTTCAGTTGGTGGACAGATGGCCTTCAGTTCTCCTGCAAAATGTCTTGACAAACTTGGAAATTCATTTTTCCATCGATGATAGCGATCTGTCCAGGCCCTGAGGCAGCAAAGCCGCCCCAAACCATGATGCCCCCTCCACCATACTTCACAGTTGGGATGAGGTTTTGATGTTGGTGTGCTGTGCCTTTTTTTCTCCACACATAGTGTTGTGTGTTCCTTCCAAACAACTCAACTTTGGATTCATCTGTCCAGAATATTTTGCCAGTAGTGCTGTGGAACATCCAGGTGCTCTTTTGCAAACTTCAAATGTGCAGCAATGTTTTTTTTGGACAGCAGTGGCTTCCTCCGTGGTGTCCTCCCATGAACTCCATTCTTGTTTAATGTTTTACGTATCGTAGATTCGTCAACAGAGATGTTAGCATGTGCCAGAGATTTCTGTAAGTCTTTAGCTGACACTCTAGGATTCTTCTTCACCTCATTGAGCATTCTGCGCTCAATGAGGTGAAGAAGAATCCTAGAGTGTCAGAGTGTCAGTGCGGAGCACTCCTGACTCCAATTAGCTCTTGGAGAAGTCATTAGCCTAGGGGTTCACATACTTTTTCCACCCTGCACTGTGAATATTTACATGGTGTGTTCAATAAAAACATGAAAACATATTGTTTGTGTGGTATTAGTTTAAGCAGACTGTGTTTGTCTATTGTTGTGACTTAGATGAAGATCAGATCACATTTTATGACCAATTTATGCAGAAATCCAGGTAATTCCAAAGGGTTCACATACTTTTTCTTGCAACTGTATATAGAAGTATATATATATTATATATATATAATATAGTAGTTGAGTAAGGTCAATTCTGACAATGTTTTTTTAGTGTAAACATGTATCAGTTCTAACTCCATGTGTCCCCCCCCCCCCGAGAGTATGGGGCTAATCCAGACTCATGTAGACCAGGGGTCTCCAACATGTCAGGCTGGTGGTCTGATGTTTCCTATAGCAAAATAAAACATTAGATTCAGTAAAACTGTCTCTCCGCCGTTCAGTTACCTCATCAATAGATTGCCTGTTGGTGGTGGAATCATCGACTCAGAAGTCAGTAACCAGGTAAAACCTTTAGCATGGCTCCACCCTAGAGACAGGTTCCATCTGCTCCTGTCCTCCTGGTCCGACCCGCTGTCAGCTGATCAGAAACTCATCACCGTTTACATTAGAAACTATCACATCTAAGTGATCCATGTCCTATCCTGTCTGTCTTATGTGTCCTATCCTGTCTGTCCTATCCTGTCTGTCCTATCCTGTCTGTCCTATGTGTCCTATCCTGTCTGTCCTATGTGTCCTATCCTGTCTGTCCTATCCTGTCTGTCCTATCCTGTCTGTCCTATGTGTCCTATCCTATATGTCCTATCCTGTCTGTCCTATGTGTCCTATCCTGTCTGTCCTATGTGTCCTATCCTATATGTCCTATCCTGTCTGTCCTATGTGTCCTATCCTGTCTGTCCTATCCTGTCTGTCCTATGTGTCCTATCCTATATGTCCTATCCTCTCTGTCCTATGTGTCCTATCCTGTCTGTCCTATCCTGTCTGTCCTATGTGTCCTATCCTATATGTCCTATCCTGTCTGTCCTATGTGTCCTATCCTGTCTGTCCTATCCTGTCTGTCCTATGTGTCCTATCCTATATGTCCTATCCTGTCTTTCCTATCCTATCTGTCCTATGTGTGCTATCTTGTCTTTCCTATCCTATCTGTCCTATGTGTCCTATCCTATGTGTCCTATCCTATATGTCCTATCCTGTCTGTCCTATGTGTCCTATCCTGTCTGTCCTATGTGTCCTATCCTATCTGTCCTATGTGTCCTGTCCTATGTGTCCTGTCCTATGTGTCCTATCCTGTCTGTCCTATGTGTCCTATCCTATCTGTCCTATCCTATCTGTCCTATGTGTCCTATCCTATCTGTCTTATGTGTCCTGTCCTATGTGTCCTATCCTGTCTGTCCTATGTGTCCTATCCTATCTGTCCTATCCTATCTGTCCTATGTGTCCTATCCTATCTGTCCTATGTGTCCTATCCCATCCTGATTGGTTGCTCTGTGTGCTGTACATTGTGTGTGTGTGTGTCAGGTGACAGACTTCAACCAGTCCAGGATCCTGGAGGAGACCCTGTTGATGAGGACTCTGTGTGGGACGCCGTCCTATCTGGCTCCAGAGGTCTTCAGTCAGGCGTCCACCACAGGATACGGCCTCGCTGTCGACGCCTGGAGCCTCGGAGTCCTGCTCTTCGTCTGGTAGGCTCACCTGTCTCACCTCCTGTCTTATCCCATCTGACTGTCTCACCTCCTGTGTGTCTTTACCTGTCTCTCTCTACCTATCTGACGCTTCCTGTCTCTCTCTCCCTGTCTCTCTCTACCTGTCTCTCTCTACCTATCTGACTCTTCCTGTCTCTCTCTCCCTGTCTCTCTCTACCTGTCTCTCTCTACATGTCTGTCTCTTCCTGTCTCTCTCTACCTGTCTCTCTTCCTGTCTCTCTCTCTACCTGTCTGTTTTAGTCTGGGTGGTTATCCTCCGTTCCATGAGGATTTTGGCCATCAATCCATCACAGAGCAGATCATCCATGGAGATTTTACCATGGTTCCATCCAAGTGGAGACATGTCTCTGACCAAGGTACTACTGGAATACTACTGTAGTACTACTGTAGTAGTAGTACAGTACTCAGTGTGTTTCCATGTTCACAGCTAAAGATGTGGTGAGGAAGCTGCTGGTCGTTGATCCCAGTAAGAGGATGACTATAGAGGAGGCTCTGCAGCACACCTGGTTACAGGTAACAACACACTACTAGTACTACTAGCAGTAGTACTACTAGTACTGCAGTACTACTTTACTACTGCAGTGGTAGTACTACTACTAGTGGTAGTACTGCAGTACTACCACTGAACTCTACTTCATCAGTATTACACCAGAGCCTGCGATCACCTATCACTGGAAACTGTTTAGGCCTCATGATGATGGCGAAGGCGTTCTCCAGGTGCATGATGGGAGCTGTGTGGTTGTTTTAGGATCCTGTGATGATGGAGAAGGCTCACAGACTCATGTACCCTAATGACGATGATGCTGCTGTTGCCATGGTAACCACCTCTTCAGACATTCACTCATTGGCTGCTCTTCATCACGCTAACTTGTGCTGACTCCTCCCTCAGGAGGAGGAGGAGGCGGGGTCAGACTCAGGAAGCTCCAGGAGGAAACGAGGACGAGATGAAGGAGGCGAAGAGGAGCATTCGGCCAAACGGAGAAAGGCCCCACCCCCCACCCCACTGTAGAAGACCAATCAGATTGAGAAGTTCCTCAGGTCATGTGACTCTGCTAGATGTTGACTACTGAAATGTTGTAAATTAAGTTTCTAATGTTTTCTAATAAAATCTTATATTTTTCACTGATTTAATTCTTCATCACTCTTCAACACTGGTCAGATGTTGCCATGGTAACAGTGAGGTCACAAACAGAACGAACCGAACAGATGAGTGAATAAGTAAAATCACAAATTTATTTCACTTCATGACAAAAATGACTCTTTAAAATTTTTAAAAACATGAATCTGATGATAAACAGCAGATCTGAGATCAGCTGATTTTTGTTACTTTTTATTCACCTGTCTCACCTGTTGGCCTCATCAGGTTTTGTAGAAAGACTGTTTTGTAATCAGGACTAATCAATCGATTCAATCATTGATTCATGTCAGCTGATCTTTGTTTCACATGATTGATTTGGCATTTAATAAAACAGATGTAACTCAACAACCAATCACACCTGTCAGCATCATCATCACATCATCTCTGGGTTCTAATGATTGGCTCCAGTCAGGATGCAGGTGTTTCTTGGCCCCACCCCTCTGTGTGACATAAGTACTGTGGTGATGTCAGAGCTTGGCTTTGCGGCGGTCTCTGACTCCATACAGGACGGCGTGAGCTCGGTAGAATGACTCGCCGATGATTGACTGGACTCTGCTCCTCCATTGCTGCAGCTTCGGACGCTGCTGCAGGACGTCTCTGCCTCCGCATAGAGGCTGCAGAGACACACTGAGCATGCTCAGAACCAGCAACCAATCAATGAAGGCCAGCCTCAACATGTAACAGTAACTAGCTTACATAAAATCTGATCGATTGTCAACCGATCAGACCCCTGACCTGCATGAGCTCACAGATGGCGAGCAGGTCGGCCACAGTGATGTCATCACCGCAGAGGAACGGCTGTCCGCCCAGAAACATGGACTCCAGTTTGTCCAGAGTGTTATCAAGCTGATACAGAGCACGAATCAAACGCCCCTCATCCACTGGAGAACCAGTCATAGACGGGAGGAGCACCTGAGAAAGGCGGGAGGAGACAGACACAGGTGGGTGGAGACAGAGACAGACAGGGACTGAATTTTTGCTGTGTCTATGTTTAAACTGATTGCTATCAGTTTCTGATCAGTTAATTATCAGTCTGAGTGTGTTGATCGTGTGAAACTGATGGTCCCTAACTGGGACCAGTTGGATGGAGTGTGTACCTCCAGTATGAACACTTTAGCAGTGTGTGGTCGTGTGTTGCTGTGATGCCAGGCTGTGTATTCGTCCACTCGGGCTCGTCTCTCTGGTTGCCGTGGATACCAGTGTTCTGGGATGTCATACTTGGTGGTAAGGTACTTCAAGATGGCATCACTGTAACACACACACACAAGCAATTAGCACTTGATGGACTAAAGTACCAAAGACAGACCAGAATAAATGGGCTGAGTCCCGGTCGTGAACCTCTCTGTGAGGACGAAGCCGCCGTCCACCAGGACCGGAACCTTCTGCATGGGGTTCAGTTTGGTGAAGTCTGGAGTCTTGTTCTCTCCTGCAGGTTGAAGAACACGTCAGACCAATCAGAAAACAGCTGACTAACATTTTTTAAAGATAACCCCACAAACAACAGGACAAACTCTACAGTTCGGCGTCATCACTGCGTCACAGTTACGCGACGCTGCCCCTCATTTCCGGCTTCAACATCTTTTCTTTAACTCAAACATGGCGCATGTTTACTTTATCAAAATAAAATAATTACTATTACCAGGTCAGTATTTCATATTAAAAGTCTATATGTCTACAAATCTGAACCGGAAACTCCAAAACGGTCAAATCCTTAATACGTTTTGTTTTGTTATTATTTGGGTCAAAGTTCTCTGAGGCAGAAGTCTGAATGTAGGACAGCTCAGAAACATTAAACCGCTAATCGACCAAGGTACCGACTGGTTAGTCAGTTAGTTAGTTAGCCACTAAAGCTAGCTGCTGACCTTTCCTCAGAGCCACGGTGCGGACTGTGTGCGGGATTTTGTTGCATTCCAGCAGGATGAGCACCGCCCGGCAGGGCTGTGACAAAAGATCCAAATAAACTTCCACCGACGGGGCTGTTGTCATGACGACTGAAGTCGTTTTTAACGTGTAAAGAAACGGTAAACTACAGACGGTCGATGAGGCTGCCGGTGTGTAGTTTATTTACGCCTCCAGCTGCTCCGCTGCGCTCCTGCTGGTCGCTCCGCGCACTACAGTGATTCTTTTAATTTGTCAAACTGCCGCAGTGATATCTTTTATTTTGATAAGGTGCTATATTGTAACAGGAAGTCCACCAAAGGACAACCGAATCAGCGAGAGGTCGAAGCTCACTGAGGAAACCACGTTTGACCAGGACTAGAGCCATATAGTACTCCCTCAAAACTTCTTTTTGAGTTAAGAATTAGAGTTATTATATATATATATATATATATATATATATATATATATATATATATATATATATATATTTATATTTATATAAATTATATTTATATTTATATATATATATATATATATTTATATATATACCCCTTTTTCTATTCTTTTGTATGTTTGTATTCCTTGTTTCTATTGAATGTTAGTTACTGAATAAAGTTTGAAGGGAAAAAAAAGTGGTGGTGGGCGGCCATGTTGATTAATTATTATAATTAATATAATGTGAAAATAAAAGTCACTGTCAGCAGTTTTTCAAAATAAAATAGTCACTCTGACAGGGGATTTTCAAAATAAAATAGTCACTGTCAGCAGTGCTTCAAAATAAAGTAATTCAAGAGGATTTTCAAAACAATGGAGGTCAAATGTTTCTCAGTAATCCTTGAGTAACAGATTTATTTTGGACTCACCTCTTCCTGTATCCATCTGAACAGAAGAGTGATGCCACCAAACAAACCAGTTCTTGTTAAACTGCTTCTTTTTACGACCTTTAAAATCTTCAGGTTTGAATCTCAGAGTCGAACATTTAGGAACATTTTCTGTGTTTGTTTCTAAACTGTTGACGAGCTTAGAAGAATTAACTTTAAACTGCGGCTGTTTTCATTACGTGTTGATCGTTAGCTGCATTTAGATCTCCAGCCTCTGATCTCAGATCAGATCTTGTCCTGTTGATGGTCCATAATCCCAGTGACCTGGATCTGATCTAATGTGAACACATCTGTCCTCCAAACAGCAGACATTCAAACCCAAATAGACATTAGTAGTGAATGACATTTAGGTCTGGAGGACGACAACCCATCAGCTGATCACAAATTACAACCAGACCTACTCACCAACTAAGAAGCAGCTTTATTTGTCACATACAATTATACATGGTGCAATGTAGCTGAGGAGCAGTGGGCAGCCAGTACAGCGCCTGGGGAGCAGTTTGGGGTTCAGTATCTTGCTCAAGGATACTTCGACATGTGGACTGGGGATCAAACCACCGACCCTCTGATAAACGGACAACCGCTCTTACCCCCTAGTAACCAGCCTACCTTCTACCTACTAACCAACTAGTAACCAGCCTACCTTCTACCTACTAACTACTGAATCCTCACCGGTCTCATTCATGTCAGATATCCGATCCAGGACCACATGTGAAAGAGACTCAAATCTGATTTTAAAACACTTTTATGGTCACGCAAAGAAATCAGAATTAAAGCTGCAAGCAGCGTTGAACGGGCCCTCGCACCCCGGCGCCCATCGGGGCGTGTGCTCGTCGGGCCGTGGGCCAACTTCGGCCTCACTACTGCACACCTGGATAAATGCAAGGCTTTGTATCTGCGTGCATTATGGACACGAGACATTTTTGTATTTGCCATTCAGGTGGCGCTATCACTCTTGTTGTGTAGAAGTCTTCAGGGTGGGACTTTAAACATGTCTACCAGGTTAAACACAGACTTGGATATGCTTATTTGAAGTTTTCCAGAGGGCGCTGTGGAGCCAATTTGCCACAACCTATCCTGTAAACCATATGAGATCATAAGTACTACCACCTTTGACGAGTTTGTCAATTTTGGTGAGAATCTGAGCTTTCCTGCCCTCTCAACACCAACTTCCTGTTTGATGGCGAACATCAAACGTCGCGCCGCCGCCATGTGACCCAAACTCACAATATTTACAATAATACTTCAAGGCTTTATGGCTTTACTGACCAAATTTGAGATCATTGCGGTGAACGGCCTGATAGTAGCACGTCAAATTCTGAAATATATAACTTCCTGTTGTCATTAGGTGGCGCTGTGACTATTATCAAATTTAACTATATAGATGTGTTTAGGGCAGGACTCTTATCAAACATGTGAAGTTTGGGGAAGATTGGACCATTGAAAGTAGAGTTTTAACAACTTCCTGCTTCACGGCGAAACATCAGTATTCGCCTCACAGCCACGCCTACAACTTTGCACGAAAATGCACAAGCTTCAAAATCCTGCATTACCAACTTGTTATAGCTAGCTATGAATTTGAAGGAAATATGCTCAATGGCCTAGTAGTAGTGTATGAAAACATAAAATATGTCATCTCCTGTTGCCATTAGGTGGCGCTATGAGTATAGCTCAAATTTGTCATGTAGATGTCTTTAGGGCGGGACTCTTAACCAGCATGTGAAGTTTTGTACTGATTGGACCTTAGACAATGAAGTTATGAAAATTTTCAGTTTCATGGCAAAACATCAAAATTTGACTCTATTTCACGGCTGGCCACGCCCACACTGTTCAACGAAAACTCAGGACTTGAGCAACTTTTCATCCTCGTGGGGTTTAGATACTACTGACCAAATTTGAAGTCAATCGGGCAAAATCTCTAGCGGGAGTTTGTTCAAATACAAAGTGTATGATTTGCAAAAAATGGCAAAAAATGGCCTCAAAAATCAAAATGGCTGACTTCCTGTTTGTTTGAAAGCATTGCTCCAAGAGACTTTTTTTTCGGTCTCGGTCAGTTACATATGTATACCGAGTTTTGTACATGTATGGTAAACTGGAGGCAGGGGCTGCACTTTAGGGGGAGCTAGCGAGCCATTTTGCCACGCCCATTTCCAATCACCATATCACATGTAAATTTCCGACCATACGAATTTTTCTGTCAACTTTCATGCGTTTTTGAGCAAAAAGGCGATCCTTTGAGGACAATAATCAAAACTCCTTGCAGAACAATAGGGTCCTCGCACGCTTAGTACTCGGGCCCTAATAAACTTCAAGGGTGGGCTCACTATTTGGCAAGACAAGTTTTTCATCTGCCGGATTTTGCACCCCCATCTTTTTTCTTCATAGATGAGAATTAGATGGATAATGAGAGAAAAGAGGCCCAGGTATGACCTGATAACAATTTTACCTTTTTACTTTTTACCTTTTAAAAATTTCTTTTACCTTTTAATCGAATAAACCAAAATGTATTGACTGTGGCCTTGCCGGGGATTGAAACCACAGACCATCTGTTTGGGAGGCGCTCACTCTAGCCCTTGGCCAAAGTCAACTCCAAAATAACAAGATATCATCCAGCCCTAGAACTCCATAGGAAAAACGAAAAAAGAAAGAAAGAAAGAAAAAACATATATATATATATTTTTTATACAGTCTTTTAGATACAAGAAAACACCTTTAAGGAACCCTTTTCATTATTTTATATCCAGTCCCCCTATGCCCAGGTATGACCTGATAACAGTGTACATACGAACCTAAATAAAGCCAAAAAAAATAGGGAAACGCTTCGAGGATTGGAAATTAGCTTCACTCATCTCCTCCACATTTACAATAAATATGCTAAAGTGGGATATTTATCTTATTATTTTTTAATGTGTGTTGCATGAATTATAAACATATGAAAGCACTTTAATCATCTTTAGCACTTTTACAGAAAGTATATATAGTCTGACTATTTGTGTAAGAAACTTCTTTTTATATGAGCACTCAATTTTAATATTTTAGAGAAAAAAACCTCCCCCTTCTTTTAAAGCCTATTAACTTTTAAATGTTTTTGCTTCTATTTTATTATTGTATATTTAATTTTAGGATTTTAACTTGCCATATTGTGTCTGTTACACTTTTTGTTTTATCACACAGACCTGCGGGAGGGATGATCCAGGTTCCCAGGAATTTTAATAAAGAGTTGTGCTCCTTCTGCTCACCACGCCTCAATGATCCAGTGGTGACTTTTTTACTTTATAAAAATTTCTTTTACCTTTTATTTCACTTTTTACTCGAATAAACCAAAATGTATTGACTGTGGCCTGGGCGGGGATTGAACCACCGACCATCCACTTGGGAGGCGCTCACTCTACCCCTTGGCCAAAGTCAACTCAAAAATAACAAACTCACAATATTCACAACAATGCTTCATCAAGGCTTTATGGCTTTACTGACTAAATTTGAGGTCATTGTGGTGAACGGCCTGAAAGTAGCACATCAAATTCTGAAGTATATAACTTCCTGTTGCCACTAGGTGGCGCTGTGACTATTATTAAATTTATCTGTATGGATGTGTTCAGGGCAGGACTCTTATCCAACATGTGAAGTTTGGGGCCGATTGGACCATTGACAGCAGAGTTATAACAACTTTCTGCTTCATGGCGAAACATCAACATTCGCCGCACAGCCAAGCCTACAACTTTACACAAAAACGCACAAGCTTCAGAATCCTGCATTACTAACTTGTTATTACTGTTCTCACTGACTTTGAAGCCAATATGCACAATGGCCTAGTGGTAGTGTATCAAAACGTAAAATATGACCTTTCCTGTTGCCACTAGGTGGCGCTATGACTATAGCTAAATTTTGTCATGTGGATGTCATTAGGGGGCGGGACTCTTAACCAGTATGTGAAGTTTTGTACTGATTGGACTTTAGACAATGAAGTTATGACAACTTTCATTTTCATGGCGAACCATCAAAATTTGACGAAATGTGAGGCCTGGCCACGCCCACACCGTTCAACGAAAACTCAGGATTTAAGCAACTTTTCATCCTCATGGGGTTTAGATAGTACTGACCAAATTTGAAGTTGATTGGGTAAAATCTCTAGGAGGAGTTCGTTCAAATAGTGAATTTGAAGTGTATGATTTTCCAAAAATGGAACAAAAATTTTAAAAAATCATTCCAAACACTGTTAATCATTTATTTTCCTGGTCAGCTGACTGAAATTTCTGTAAACAGATTGAGACGTCATGATGATGATGATGATGATGATGAGCTGCTGACAGTCAGTGAAGGCAGCAGAGCCACACTTACACACATATATATTGTTGCTATAGCAACTGAAATGTCAGAGGCCAGGTCCCCTACTTCTTTTGATATATCAATACAACCGTCACTCAAACTGTTGCTTAGCAACACAAATTTGATGTCACATTTTATGATTTTCCAAAATTAATAAACTATATTATATTAAAATACTGTACATATGTAATTAAAGGGCAAGTTCACTGTTTCACAATACTAACATTACCACTAAGTATTAATAGTAGTATCATTCAGGTTCATAGGCTACATGCTTCGTGTCAGTCAGTGAAACCGTAGTAGTAGTAGAATCAATCAAAGGTGATATGCATGTTGAAAGAGAGACAGACAAAAATGGCCAAAATTAAAAGTAGCTCAATGGGGGGAGCCAGACTGAGACGTAGTAGTACACATTTACTTACTACTGAATATGTATTTAGTAGTATTAATAGTTGTAGTAGTAGTAGTAAGACCTGTAGTACCTGTCTTTGACCTCGGTTTGACCTCTCTTTGACCTCTTTATGACCTCTCTCTGACCTTTGTATGACCTCTGCATGACCTGTCTATGACCTCTGAATGACCTCTCTTTGACCTCTGCATGACATTTCTTTGACCTCTGGATGACCTGTCTTTGACCTCTGTATGACCTCATTGTGACATCATCAGTTAGGGGTTGAGATCTTCCTTCTATTTTCATTAACTTTAATAATATATTATGTGAATAAGTTTGACCTTATAGAATATAGAAACATGGAGAGAAGGGAATGTTGTTGTCGTGACAACAGATTTAAAAAAAGGTCTGTGTTGGAAAACAGTGAACTGGTCCTTTAAATGCTCTTCTATTAGAGACTCCAACCACATCTTTAACTGGATTGTTACTGGGATGAAACCGGTACTGTGTGGGAGCTGGTGCATTCATGGCTCTGTGTGTTCACATCAGACGGGCTCAGTCTGTGTTGCTGTGGACTATCTGTGTAACAGTTCCACACAGGTCCAGGTTCTGGACCCGGGTCAGTGTTCAGGTCTAACAGTCACTCTTCCACAGTTTGATGGTTTTGTCATTTTCCAGAGCAGCTGAAGCGATGATGTTTTCTGTTGGATGACAGGCGGTCGAGATCACCACGTCTGCAGAGACACAAACACACTGATGTTACGACGAACGACAACTGTCTACTTCCTGTTTCACAAATGGCCTGCAGGGAGCTCAGAGCCTATACCTCCTCTGGACCGGGACTAGTCAGGTCAAAGCCAGGTCATACCTGTGTGTCCTTGCAGTTTCTGAACCACCTCTTTGGTCTGAAGGTTCCAGATGTAAACCATACTGTCCTCAGAACCCGACACGATCCACTGAAACACAGGGGTCAAAGGTTAGATCCACTGAAACACAGGGGTCAAAGGTTAGATCCACTGAAACACAGGGGTCAAAGGTTAGATCCACTGAAACACAGGGGTCAAAGGTTAGATCACCTGACCCTCAGGTAAACAGACTGTACTCATACATACCTTCCCTCCTGTGACAGAGAAGTTGGTGAAAATGCAGTACTTCTCATTCTTATGGCCGGTGTACGTCTTCAAACACTGAAAACAGCAAGATGACGAACACAGAAATGATCCTACTGAAGACAGGCAGACAGAGACAGACAGACAGACATGCAGACAGACACACAGACAGAGAGACAGACAGTACCTTTCCTTTGCTGTAGTCCCAGAGCTTCAGTGTGCTATAATCCAGAGAATACAGTTAGCTGTAAACTCTGTCACACACGCAGAGAAGCTAACAGTTAGCAAACAGCTTTATATTATGACACAAAAACAGGGGAATTCAGAACAGGGACAGATTTCTCAAATGTTAAAAAACTGTTAGCAAGGTTAGCATCAGGCTGGCCAAGTGTTATTCCACTTATCTCTCAATTCTAAGGTTTAATATTAAGGTTAAAACAACATTAGCTAGGGGCTACTATGATGAAAAACTAAATGACAAGGTTGACTTGGGTGATGTTACCCAAGTTAACAAGGTTAATATGACACTAACTCAAAGTCAGTTTGATTAACATGAAGCTAGCTATAGGTTAGTAAGGTTAACATGAAGCTAGCTAAGAGTTTTGAAGGTTTTATATCCTTTATTTAACCAGGTTAAAACCACATTGAGATTAAAAATATCTTTTTCCTGACCAATACAGTTTGACATGAAGCTAGCTAAATGTTCACACCAGGTAAACATGATCATGTGTACAGACACCAACTGTCGCCATGACGCTGCTGTTGATACTAACTTGTCCAGCGTTGCAGCGAGGATGTACTTCCCGTTGGGAGAAAACTTGACAAAAGACACCGGAGGATTGTCGTCATCTGAAAGGAGAGACCACAGTCCTAAATCGGCTGTAATTCACCTAGAGGGCGCTCTAGAAGCAGTCCTAAATGAATGGGAGTGAATGGAGCTAAACGGCTAAAATAATTATTTTAACCTACTTCTAGACAAAAAACCCTAATTTTTATTTTAGTTTGTGTAAAGATATTATTCATTATATATCAAAAGTGAAATGAAAACATTCTAAAGTTCTTTGGTTTTTTTAGGAAGGTGATTTTGCCCACAAACTGCTAGCATTCTGCTAATGAATGCTGATTGGTCAGTTAAGGATTTACGACTGATTGCGACCCGACATCCTTCCTCTAAGTCTCCTGGAGTCTACAGACGTTTTTAAATGAAATCTAATACATCTCTAAAGGAGGACCAGGAGGACCTTCGGTTTTGACAGACTAACGTAGATCTGGTTCATGTAGCAGATATTCCACCGACTATTAATGATGTAAAGTGGTTTGTGGTGTGACATCACAACAATTTAAATAAACATATTTCACATACATTGAAACTGTAAAAATTATCTATTGGACTTATATCTACTTTCTCTACCCGTTATACTGAAAACATGATAAAAGTTGGCAGAAAAAAAAACCCGGTGGACTAGTGGACTACCTCTGTATCGGTGGACTACCCCTTGTTGGGCCGCATGGTACAGGCCCCTGTACTTGTAATAGATAACAGAATTTATTAATTGAAGTGTGTTGATTGAAGATTGATATTGCTAATTTTAATAAACTTTGTTTATTTTAAAGAGAAGTTGTTTTGTATTATTTTGCATTAATACTGTTTTAAAGGCTGGTTGTGAGGGTCAGTGCTCGTACTCTTCCCTTCTTTGTTCACTTGAGACTAAACAGGATTTGGTTAATTGTTTCCCTGTTTCCAGGATGGTGCCCCATAATTATTATTAATTTTAGTAACAATACCAAATTCATTATATAATTAATGATCATTTTCAATAATCATTAATCATATTCTAATAACCAAATTTGCTCCTATTGATAGCCCCAATACTCTGTACCGATGGACTACCTCTGTACCGGTGGACTACGTCTGTACCGGTGGACTACGTCTGTACCGGTGGACTACCTCTGTACCGGTGGATTAGTGGACTACCTCTGTACCGGTGGACTACGTCTGTACCGGTGGACTACCTCTGTACCGGTGGATTAGTGGACTACCTCTGTACCGGTGGACTACCTCTGTACCGATGGACTACCGCTGTACCGATGGACTACCTCTGTACGGATGGACTACCGCTGTACCGATGGACTACCTCTGTACCGGTGGACTAGAGGACTACCTCTGTACCGATGGACTACCGCTGTACCAATGGACTACCGCTGTACCAATGGACTACCTCTGTACCGGTGGACTAGAGGACTACCTCTGTACCAATGGACTACCTCTGTACCGGTGGACTAGAGGACTACCTCTGTACCGGTGGACTACCTCTGTACCGATGGACTACCTCTGCACTGGTGGACTACCCACACAGATTAGGCCACATGAACTGATCATAGGTCAGCTACCTCTGACAGTGACCTCATCACTTCATAGATTTGATTGGCTATATGTCAATGTTAAACTAATGGGTTCACAGAGCAGATGTTTACCTCCACAGGTTTTATATGTACAGCTGAGTTGGACCATTATTCTGTAATATTCTGTGGGTCTACTCACCAATCAGAGTCTTCAGACACTGTCCTGATGCTGTGTCCCAGATCCGACTGAAGACGGAGACAAAACAAGGATAAAACACCCCTCATTCACCTGCATCAGGTGTGTCTATGCTGCTGTATGTGTGTGTGTACCAGAGGCCGTCGTAGCTGCTGGACACGATCAGGGAGCCGTCTCTGTTGAAGTGAACCTGAACAACAACAGGATCAGAGGTCAGAGGTCAGGTGATCATCTGACTCCTAAACTACATCGAGAGAGGTCAGAGGTCAGGACTTACAGCAGAGACGGGGTCAGAGTGAGCCGGCAGAGTCTTCAGACATTTTCCGGTCTTAACGTCCCAGATACGAACGCTCTCGTCAAACTACAGTCAGTCAGTCAGACAGATAGACAGTCAGACAGACAGACAGACAGAGAGACAGACAGAGAGACAGACAGACAGTCAGACAGACAGACAGACAAACAGTCAGACAGACAGACAGTCAGACAGAGAGACAGACAGACAGTCAGTCAGACAGACAGACAGACAGTCAGTCAGTCAGACAGACAGAGAGACAGACAGTCAGACAGAGAGACAGACAGACAGACAGACAGTCAGTCAGTCAGTCAGACAGACAGACAGACAGTCAGACAGACAGACAGACAGTCAGTCAGACAGACAGAGTCAGTCAGTCAGACAGACAGTCAGTCAGACAGACACAGTCAGACGGACAGACAGTCAATCAGACAGACAGACAGACACAGTCAGACGGACAGACAGTCAGACAGACAGACAGTCAGACAGACAGTCAGTCAGACAGACAGTCAGTCAGACAGACAGACAGACAGACCGTCAGACAGACAGACCGTCAGACAGAGAGACAGACAGACAGTCAGTCAGACAGACAGTCAGTCAGACAGACAGACCGTCAGACAGAGAGACAGACAGACAGTCAGACAGACAGAGAGACAGACAGACAGTCAGTCAGACAGAGAGAGAGAGAGACAGACAGACAGCAGAGACACAGACAGGTTAATATGGTACAGACTCAGTGTTTCTGTAGTTTTTGTGGTTTCTGTATTGATATTGTAGTTTCTGTAGCATGGTGCTGAAGCAGCGTACCGATCCAGACACCACCAGGTTGGACTGAGGGTTGAAGTTACAGCAGAAGACGTAGTTACTGTGACCCTTCAGAGTTTTCAGACATTTCCCCTGTAGAGACACAGATGGACAGACTCACCATCAAACACAGCTCCTGGTTCTAAGCCTCTTCATCTGTCTCTATACACACCAGCACCATGGGGAGGGGCGGCTGTGACTCAGGTGGTAAGAGCGGTCGTCCACTTATCAGAAGGTCAGGGGTTCGATCCCCAGTTCCCGAGTCTACATATTGAAGTATCCTTGAGCAAGATACTGAACCCCAATCTGCTCCTCGGGGATGGGTCAGATGCAGAGGACAAATCTTACTACATTGTACTGTATGTGACTAATAAAGCTGCTGCTGCACCACCAGTTACCTGAGACTGACATTTAGAACATCCCAACTTGCTCAATACTTTCCCCAATGTGTGCTCTCAGGAACTGTACTGACAAACTTCACGATCAGTCTGGTGCATCCATCCTGTCAAACTGACGTCAGTCGCTCAAAATGCAGGCAAAGCAGCGAGCACCGAGCCCACAAACAGGGCCACAGGAAATGATTACATTTTGCTTCAACGGCCTGTCATGGAGTTTTCTGCGAGGCACAGCGTGTTCATTTTCATGACAGGGTATCTGCATGATACGAACTGAACGACTTTTAAAACCTTCTAATACCTGCAGCAAAAGAAATTTGAAGTAAATTGAGTTTACTGAATGACAACATGAATGTCTTTGAAATGACATCAGTTTTCTGATCTGAGACAGTTGTAAGTTGGTGTCAGAGCGACGGTGGTGAGCTGGTGAGGATTCAGGTCACATACCGCTGTCACATGACGCCTACCGTGGTCACGTGACACTCATTACCTTCACAATCGCAATTTTTTGTTTTTTTCCACTGGTGACAGCTATACGGTGTGTTATAGCTGGACACGCCCCGTCACTGCTGGTGTTTAACCAGCAGCCGTGTTGCAAACCAAAGATACCAGCCCAGGCAGTGTAGGTCCAGCAGTCTGGACCGTCTGTGGAACCGATCCCTCTGAACTTGTGGTTTGATCGACTCGTAGTTCGGTGGAGGAGTGTCGGGACGAGGAGTGGATTTTCCCCGGTGGAGGTGTTATTACCTCCTCCTGGTGTATTTTAAATGGTTTAGGCTGGCCTGGGTTTTAATGAGGTAGCCTGCTACTGGTTCTGGGTTGCTACTATTTCTGGGGAGTTCTACTTACGGAGTTGTTGTCCCAGATCTTGAGCGTTTTGTCGTCAGATGCAGAAACCAGCAGGTTGGAGTCTGAAGACCAGGAAACATCAGAGATCCCCTAAACACAAACACACAGGATCAGAACCACAACCAGAACCAAATCCAGACTGGCTCCAGAGCTGGATCAGGACTGACATGTCTCACCAGTTTGTGTCCAACGATGGATTTCTCAAACTTCCCGTCGAACGCTCCCCAAATCTTTATCAGCTTATCTGCAGCTGCAAGGAGACGTTACCATGGTTACCTCAGAGTGTTATAGATGTAGGTGTGTGTAGATGTGTGTTAGTGTGTGTAGATGTCTGTAGGTGTGTGTATGTGTGTGTAGGTGTCTGTAGGTGTGTGTAGATGTCTGTAGGTGTGTGTAGATGTCTGTAGGTGTCTGTATGTGTGTAGGTGTCTGTAGGTGTGTGTAGATGTCTGTAGGTGTGTGTAGATGTCTGTAGGTGTCTGTAGGTGTGTGTAGATGTCTGTAGGTGTGTGTAAGTGTCTGTAGGTGTCTGTAGATGTCTGTATGTGTGTGTAAGTGTCTGTAGGTGTCTGTAGGTGTGTGTAGATGTCTGTAGGTGTCTGTAGATGTCTGTATGTGTCTGTAGGTGTGTGTAGATGTCTGTAGGTGTGTGTAGATGTCTGTAGGTGTCTGTATGTGTGTGTAGATGTCTGTAGGTGTGTGTAGATGTCTGTAGGTGTGTAGATGTCTGTAGGTGTGTGTAGATGTCTGTATGTGTGTGTAAGTGTCTGTAGGTGTCTGTAGGTGTGTGTAGATGTCTGTAGGTGTCTGTAGATGTCTGTATGTGTCTGTAGGTGTGTGTAGATGTCTGTAGGTGTGTGTAGATGTCTGTAGGTGTCTGTATGTGTGTGTAGATGTCTGTAGGTGTGTGTAGATGTCTGTAGGTGTGTAGATGTCTGTAGGTGTGTGTAGATGTCTGTATGTGTCTGTATGTGTGTAAGTGTGTGTAAGTGTCTGTAGATGTCTGTAGGTGTGTGTAGATGTGTGTTAGTGTGTGTAGATGTGTGTAAGTGTGTGTAGATGTCTGTAGGTGTGTGTTAGTGTGTGTAGATGTCTGTAGGTGTGTGTAGATGTGTGTAAGTGTGTGTAGATGTCTGTAGGTGTGTGTAGATGTGTGTTAGTGTGTGTAGATGTGTGTAAGTGTGTGTAGATGTCTGTAGGTGTGTGTTAGTGTGTGTAGGTGTCTGTAGGTGTGTGTAGATGTCTGTAAGTGTCTGTATGTGTGTGTAGGTGTCTGTAGGTGTGTGTAGATGTCTGTAGGTGTCTGTAGGTGTGTGTAGGTGTGTGTAGATGTCTGTAGGTTTCTGTAGGTGTGTGTAGATGTCTGTAGGTGTCTGTATGTGTGTAGGTGTCTGTAGGTGTCTGTAGGTGTGTGTAGATGTCTGTAGGTGTGTGTAGATGTCTGTAGGTGTGTGTAGATGTCTGTAGGTGTCTGTAGGTGTGTGTAGATGTCTGTAGGTGTGTGTAAGTGTCTGTAGATGTCTGTATGTGTGTGTAAGTGTCTGTAGGTGTCTGTAGGTGTGTGTAGATGTCTGTAGGTGTGTGTAGATGTCTGTAGGTGTCTGTATGTGTGTGTAGATGTCTGTAGGTGTGTGTAGATGTCTGTAGGTGTGTGTAGATGTCTGTAGGTGTCTGTATGTGTGTGTAGATGTCTGTAGGTGTGTGTAGATGTGTGTTAGTGTGTGTAGGTGTCTGTAGGGTTGTGTAGATGTGTGTTAGTGTGTGTAGGTGTCTGTAGGTGTCTGTAGGTGTGTGTAGATGTCTGTAGGTGTCTGTAGGTGTGTGTAGGTGTCTGTATGTGTGTAAGTGTGTGTAAGTGTCTGTAGATGTCTGTATGTGTGTAAGTGTCTGTAGGTGTGTGTAGATGTCTGTAGGTGTGTGTAAGTGTCTGTAGGTGTGTGTAGATGTCTGTAGGTGTGTGTAGGTATGTGTAGATGTCTGTAGGTGTCTGTAGATGTCTGTATGTGTCTGTAGATGTCTGTAGGTGTCTGTAGGTGTCTGTAGATGTCTGTAGGTGTCTGTAGGTGTGTGTAGATGTCTGTAGGTGTCTGTAGGTGTGTGTGGATGTCTGTAGGTGTCTGTAGGTGTCTGTAGATGTCTGTAGATGTCTGTAGATGTCTGTAGATGTCTGTAGATGTCTGTAGGTGTCTGTATGTGTCTGTAGATGTCTGTAGGTGTGTGTAGATGTCTGTAGGTGTGTGTAGGTGTCTGTAGGTGTGTGTAGATGTCTGTAGGTGTGTGTAGATGTCTGTAGGTGTGTGTAGATGTCTGTATGTGTCTGTAGATGTCTGTAGGTGTCTGTAGGTGTCTGTAGATGTCTGTAGGTGTCTGTAGGTGTGTGTAGATGTCTGTAGGTGTCTGTAGGTGTGTGTAGATGTCTGTAGGTGTCTGTAGGTGTCTGTAGATGTCTGTAGGTGTCTGTAGGTGTCTGTAGATGTCTGTAGATGTGTGCTGTCCTCACAGGAGCTGGCCAGCCACTCTCCGTTGGGGCTGAACTTGACAGAAGAGACGGCCTTTGTGTGTCCGGCCAGCGTGAACTTCACTGTGTAGTTTGGTTTGGCAGGATTAGACTGCAGACACACACGTATGACCTGTTACCCACTCTGACAGCTGCATTCAGGTCAGTGACCACCTTATTATTATAAACAGCTTTTCCCTCACAGGATCACAGTTACATCAGAAACCACATCTGACCTACATTTAAAGACCAGGGCCTCATTTATAAACGCTGTGTACCCACAAAAGAAGGCTTACGCCGCTTTCTATGCAATCCGTATAAAAAGCAAACTTGACGGGACCTCTTCTTTTTGACCTCTGCCATAGTCCGACCTTCTGAGGCAGCAGCATTAACGGCTTCGGTCACCTGCTGCCATTGTGAGGCCTTTTTGGTGTTTGTTACAGCAGCAGAGTTTCCTCCAAAACAGTGTTGCCTCTCGTTTCCACCTCTCTGACAAGAACAGAAACTTCACATTGTGTGAAGTTTCTTTTTTTGCCAGTTTCTCCAAGATGCTCCTAATTAATTCAGGAATCATTCATATTAATCAGAGGCATTTTACTGGTTTGTTATAGGCAACTGTGGGCGTGTCATGAAGCTGCACAGGTGCACCACATTCAGAGAAGTTTGTGATTTATAAAGGGAAATCAGTGTACGACGCATACGATTTGTGTGCTCACAAAAATATTCTGATTTATAAGACAGTGCGCACGCAAATCGTATGTTTGTCCATACGCCACCTTCTGACGCCAATCCTATCGCACAGTTTTCTAAATGAGGCCCCAGATCTCAGTACAAATGAGGGGCGGGGTACTGGTTAGTTTGGTAACAAAGAGTTAAAGTCACCAAACATGTTGTGACACCAGAGGAGGAATCTGTCACAGATCTGGGATCAGCTGAAGAAACAGTTTTTACTCCTGATAACTGGACTAAAATAAACTGATGAATATCAGCTCAGTAAAGGATCATTAATAACCAGTAGAGGGCAGTAATACATCATAGTAGCATCTAGTCTGTCTTATCCAGAGAAGAAGAAGAAACAGCGCCATCAGCTGTCTGTTATGTTGTTGTTGTCACTTCCACAGTGATTAAATACTGAAGTATTTCCAGTAAATTATACACAGTTCATGTCCTACTGGTTTACTATAATATATAAGTGGTGGATTAACTTTCCTTCATCTGTATGATAATCGCATATTAACAGGAGGTGTCACTATCAGCGTTCGTGTAAAACTTGACTGTTTAAAACTAACTTTTATGTTTGTGAAGTTGTGTTTACATTTAGCTTAAGATGGATACTTTATGTAACGCTCGCTAATAAAATATGAGCTCTGTTTGCGGCTGACACGGGAAATAAATCAGGTTTAGATCAATGAGGCGGTATTATTGTATAGAAGTGACAAACACTCAGGTAGCCAACAAGCTACTACCTGTTACTGTTACGGCTGACCGGACCGACCGGATCAGCTGTCCCGGTGTCCGGACCACTGTCGGCCTGTCAGGCTCACCTTACTGCCGGATCCTGAGGAGGACAAAGGCTGTTTGATGTTTTCTGTCTCTGGTTTCTTCTCTTCTGTCGCCATGTTGTTCAGCGTCAAGCTGCTAGCCAGCGTTAGCTTTAGCTTCCCTTAGCGCTGTTTGGATTATCTGTTGGAGTGGAGCTAAAGCTAGTAGGCGGTGCTAACAGCGCTAACTGTAGTATCTGCTGTCCGCGCAGGATTCGGGTCAGAAACGGTACCGTGTGGCGCTGGACCGGATTGCAGACTAGCCTGTTAGCTTCAGCTAGCTACAGGATCAGACTGTGCCGGAGGCGAATTCACGAATCCTACTATGGTGACGCCATGATCCGCAATGCTCCCCCCCAACTTTATTTCACACAGTGAAACAATAATGTGCAAAAGCAAAGCAATATACACAAGTATAAGAACAACAAACAAAAAAAGAAAAAGAAAGATCGAAAAACGCCATGATCCGTAATGTTCTGCCTCTGATTGGTTCGGCATGACGTGACGTTCTTGACGACAGAAGCACGTTTCAGCTGCTCTGTTGTCTGAGGAGAAGTCACAGATTACAGTTGGAGGAAAGATGATTGATCCCCCTTCATCTATCAGGTCTATTGGTAAAATCTGCCATTGATCAGCTGTTAATAACCAAGTCACACCAGAACAGTTGATGAAGACGATACATCAGACTGATATTAAACACTTCTCCTCAGTGTTCCACCAGAAACCCTTTGCTCTGATCTTCACCCTCTGATCACTAACATTTACATCCTGTCCTTTTGGTCTCCTTATAAAACCTGTAACTGTCCAAAGATCTGGTCGGCTTACCTTCAGACCCTCTGTGTCTGTCAGACCGCCGTATTCTGGAAAAGGACTTTGAGTGATTTGTTTCTTCAACAATACATCAGATATTTAATTGTTTTTTTCCTGACTCCTCAATCCCGAAATGATCCAACCTGAATCTCATCATAATCATCATCATTTACAGATCAGATGTCATTAAAACACTTAGCCAACCTTCATAGACTTACTTTATCAGTAGAGTCCCAAAGGTTTTTCTGTTAAGACCTAAATTTACATGAACTCCAAGACCTTCACCACTGCTGACCCAGAAGCTCCAGAAAAGTGGGCTCCAGTAGCTCAGAACCATCTAGATCAGACCCAGAAGTTCTGGATGCTGTTCTGTGGAGCCATGAAACCAAACTGGAACTTTTGGGGCCTCTGGATCAGCGGAATGTCTGGAGGAGGAAGAATGAAGCTGATGCTTGAAAGAACACCCTACCTACAGTGAAGCATGGAGCAGATTGGACCATGGAAAGTGGAGTTATTACAACTTCCTGTTTCATGGTGAAACATTGAAATACCTCGCTGCCGTGCCCGATAAGCCTCAAAGTCTAATCACCATGGCGTCTTTCAAACATACTGTAGGATTTATGTCAGTTTTAACATGCCTTCATTTTACATGACAAAAAGTAGTTAAAATGACCAATGTGTTAATATTTGAGCCTTTTTAATGTGTGACAGTAGCTTCAGTATAAGTGACACACACTGAGCTAAACATAAAAAATATTCTAATCGTATAGACCAGTGGTTCCCAAACTTTTTTCCTGGGGACCCACAAATCACAATAGACGTTATCTATAAATTGCAAGATTAACAATTTGTTTTTACTGCAGCCTGCATCATCATATTATCTTGAACAGGTAAACCAGACATTTCAAAGTGATATACATTTAAATTACAACTACATTATATGCTTATTGAAAATATATATTGTACATATTTTAAATGCTTCATAGATACAATCAAATCAGTGCATTTAGGAGGGGTGTGGTATCTCATTGTTTTATCTCCTCTTATCACAATATAGACATTTTTAATAGGCTACTTTATAAATGAGAAAATGCATTGAGTCTGAGTAAACAGCCACTCATGTTCATGTTCATATGTTCATATTTTTATTTGAGAACTTAAGTGCTTTTTAAATTAAACGGGCACATATCAGGTAAACACACATTTTAACTACTTCATATGAGACAAATTAAGTGCATTTTGTTGTAATTAACAGACTCATATTTCCCTCTTATCATTATATTAAACAGAATATTGCTTGTTCTTTGTTCCAGTCAGGTGTACAAGAGGAGATCAGGTGTAGCATTTAGTCTCTGGGCGGTAGCTAAGCTAACATTACCTGCAGCAGTCTGGTCCTTAGCTGGGTCTTGTCCCTGGTCTCTAGCTATGCCTTTCTTTTTTTATTAGCCAGGTATCCATGTTTGTGACCACCTGCAAAATCTGTTCATTACTTTGGTGGAAACTATGGTGGACACCTGGGTTCAAACCCAAAGAGTTCTGAACAAGGCACCGCCTGCCTGGCTCCAATGTGCGCTATGATTGGCTGAACTCCATGTGTGATGGAGCTAGAAACACGCCCCCTCATGTGGCTGAAAGATGGATTAAATGCTGTAGAGAGTGAGTCAAAAGTCACCCCTCAGAAAAATGCTGCCAGAGCCAAACCGTAGGTCGTATTGGTGGAATGACCGGACCGTGAGCATCCTCAGACCCAGCTGAATGCAAAGGTGGGCTTTTTGTGTGGATTAAGTGAAAATCTGACAGAGTTATCACAGTTTACGTTTTTGATCATCTCAGAGTTTTGGCAGACTGTGAGACAAGATTGAATATGGGCGCAGGTGGGGCAGTTTGAGGTTACTCTTGGTGTTTGGAGCTTCATTAAGCCCAAACCATAGGTGCTACACTTATGTAGGTACATTTAATTGAAGCACGAAGCTACCGTTTCTGTTTTCTAAGTTTTATGGCTGTAGAGTCAAAATTGTGGGCGTGTGGGCAATTTCGCTAGTCCATTTTTGTTTTATTTTCTGTCCTCTTCACTCTAGCAGATCCCAGCTCTCACTCTAGGAATGGATGAAATCCTGATACTACATGAAGTTTGAGGAAGGATTTAGTGAAAACTATGAATTATACTGAATTAGTTTAATGATTTCTGGAAAGTTGAAACCTGTCTGAATGCCTGAAACTATGAATGTTGTTTCTAGCTGAAAGTATGAAGTGAATCGTTGAAAAGTATAAAGATTTTGAAGTTTTGAGGAACTTTTTCCATATGAATGGGGAATTTTTCTCGGAAAATTGGGAATATCTTGGAAACTATTAAAGATATGAAAAATCTGAATATATCCGATCAAGTCCTAATTGAGCTGAATATTGTGACATTTGAATGAAGTTTCTACGTTGAAGTATGAGGAAGTAGTTGACAGCCAAAAAACGTACGGAGGAAGCAGAAGAAGAAAAAAAAAGAACAGGCTGCAATTAGTGTGGCTACAAACTATCCCACTAATTAAAACGATTTATTTTTCACTTGCTGGTTTCATTTCTATATTAAACCGAATAAAGCGCCATCAGAGCAGCGCTGACCTCACAGGAACCTTTGTTATCGTATCGTGTGTTCCTACCCGGACTGACTTGAAGACACACTGTTGCTGTTGAATCCAGTCATGCTATCAGAAGAAGGGAAGATAAACATCGGTTTTTTCCCCTGACGTTTTAAGTTTGATGTAGTGACGTCATCTCGATGGAGAATTTTAGGAACATGTTTATTACAGGAGCTAACAGAAGCTAGGACGAGCTAAGTGAGGTAGCAGCAGGATTAGCTAAGCTTCTGAAAGTGGCGGTCAGCAGTTTCAACAGTTAGCTGACAGGCGGCTAACAGTTAGCTCGGAAATTCTCAGTTCAGGAGCGAAAGTAAAAATCAATTTAAATATGTAGTTTAGTGTACGGCAGCCGACGAGGACATGTGGAGACGAAAACGACTCGATTAAAGAGCGTGAGTCTGAAATAGTTCACATCACATGCAGTTAAACCGGATTAGCAAGGAGTCAGACTCGGCTCAGTCTGAACGGTTTGAATTTTTTCAATCAATATTTGATTGATTGTGAAGCGACACCTACACCAGAGCAAGTTCAACATTGCTCAGTTTCTATGGCAACTAAAGCTAATTAGCTAACACGATATCCAGTTACTGTTGTAGCTAATGCTAGTAAACTACCCTGGTCCAGGGTAACGGTCAGTAGTTTCTGTAACACCGAGCTAACAGAGGAGCTGGTTTGGCCATTGATCATATTCAACTTAATCACTATCAGTGAAAATTAACATTTAGCTCAATAATCAACTGATTAAATTATACAATGAATGACATTTAGACCTACCAGTTTCATTAAATCCATACTTTCATGAGTGCTGTGTGGAACAGGTCTAAATAAATACCAGTGTTAAAATTTCTGACCTGGTTTGTTTCCATCAGGTTCTGCTCAACTGAGATGAACCTGGACCTGAGCCAGTCTGGACTGGGCCAGGCCGGTCTGCTGGTTTACATAGCAATGACATGTCCAACATGTCAGACTGTCATCCAGCAGCTGTAGTGGACACTTCTGGCCTTCCTGGTCTCGGTAGACCCCCACTGGCAGAAAAGGCCCTGTCTGAGGCCTTTGTCCGGTTGCGGTACCGGAACACGTCCTTGCTGATCTGGCAGCAGCAGCAGCAGGAGCTGCAGGCGGCGCCCCCCTCCACCTACCTGAACCGCAGCCAGTCAGCCTGGTACAGCAGTTTCGGGAACCAGGCCATACTGGTTCGGGACAAAAGGGGTCTTGAGGATGCAGAGGGACGATCCCGGATCTGTAGCGTCATGTAGACTGGAACCAGAAAACTGACTGGTTTGATAGTGACCAGTATAAAATTGAAAAGACCAACAACTTGTTTTAGGTTTGAATCAACATCCAGTCAGATCCAGTTTGGTGTTTGGTCTTAAAATATGAGATGTAACCCATCTTTTATGCAAGTCACACCAGCAATCCACCACAGAAGAGCAATTAGGATAGGACTACAGGGACCATAATGCACTGCAGTAACCAGGACAGGTTGCTGTTGTTAATGGGAATTGTGGGAAATGTAGGAGTTATGATTCAAAGTGTCTGATGTAAACAGCAGTGTTCCAGTTTAACTCCAGATTTTATCTGACAATAAAGAACTCATGGTCTCACCTGATCTACGTCATACAACATTCTGTGAATGAGTCGAGTCGAGTTAGTTTATGTGTTTATTTATGAAAACAAAGGAACTCAGAAAATAAGGATCCCGTATCAGTAATTACATCAAATAATTGACTTGTTGGTTTTTGGTGGGTTCGTCCTCCTCGTGTCTACGGAGCCAATCTAACCCTCAGACGGCGACTATACAGCTACTATACAGTGTCAAACATACGGAAGGAAGAACGTACGGCCGGAGTGCATGCAAATACATAAAATCACTTTTCTCCTTTTTCTTATTAAAATACAAAAATTAACTATTAGCATCGACCATCAACTAAAAACAAACAGAGGAGGGTTACTGTGGCAACAAGCTGTCCAACTGTCTGTCTGTCTGTCACACTGGGAGGACGTTACTGATTCATTGATCAGTTATTGATTCGTCTGGAAAATGTCTAATGCATCCTTTCTTTGGTTCACACAGAACCAAAATGGATTAAAACCATGTTACTGTCTCCATGACAACTGATGCATTGACAAATGCCAAGAAATCTGGTTGACAAGAGAAAAATCATTTTTGTCTGACATTAAAACAAATCATCACACTGTTGGGAGATTTTACAGAAAACAAACTGAAATCATCAGATTTGTAATCATTTTTTTCATTTCCACTTCACTTTTACCTACAATCAGGCTACACCAATCAGAAGCATTCAGTTTACACACAGGAATATCTGACCAATCACAGAGGAGGCAGGACCTGAACTAAGCCGGAGACCAAACTCAGGGCTAAAGTCTGAGTCCCCACATTCACACAGACGATCAACAGACAGACAGGTCAACAGGTGAGAGGTCTCATGATCTCTTCTGATTGGATCTGACCAGCAGTGCTGCAGAACAACCAGAAACACGTTGAGGTTAGAAAACAAACTGATGACCCGCCCCCACCTGTTGTCTGACAACATTGTTAAAAATATGTTGGGTGACTGGAAAGTCTAGTCCTTCGGCATCACATGATGCCTCAAACCGCCCAACTGAAGTTTGTTTCATCTTCAATTTGTTTCCTCTTGGAACACAAAATCCTCAGCTAACAGAAATCACTAACACCATGATGTCGCAATCCGAGGCCAAAACCAGTTGCCAAGTCCATAACAACCAGTCCAACATGATGGATGTCGACTGCATCCCAAATGTAAGGAAGCTTTCCAAGAAGCCACGAGTCTGACAGTGCCTTCAAGTGGTGTCGGAATAATTAGTTTCCAACTCGGAAAATTCACATGAAGCCTCATGTTGGAAAACTACAATTTTGTTGCTCAAGTTTGATGTCATGGATGCGAAAACATGGAGGACCAAAATACGTTTTTAATCACAGCTAACGAGTTAATGTCAGCTCTCGTAGCTAACGTTAGCTAATGTCAGCTATCACAGCTAACTTTAGCTATTGCAGTTAGCATTAGCTAATGTCATCCATCATAGTTAACGTTAGCTGATGTCGTCCATCATAGTTAACGTTAGCTGATGTCATCTATCATGATGTGGTAAAATAAAAATCTGCTGGTTTGCCCGGGTTTTAAAAATCTTGTCAATAAATGAACTGATTGATCAGAGTGGTCAAACTTGATTTAAAAAGAGATTAAAGCACAAAATAAAACTGAGCTAAAACAATAAGAACAATTGAAGACCGACATGTGAAAGTGACGTCAGATCAGGGTCCTCCTTACATTTGGTGCAGTTTGAACTGAAGTATTGATTTGGAGAGGCTGTTACAGTATAAGTGGCTTCTTTTTTTTGGGGGGGGTGTCAGCGGTATAAAGACATTTTTATATAGAGAACCTTATAAGACACAAACAAGTTCAGCACACAACCTGAAAAAAAAACAAACAGAAAAAGTAAATGTAGTGTTAAAAAAATAATAAAAGTTTGTCTTGCTCTCTGCTGACAGAGCCGGCACTGATTGGGGGGGGGGGGTCTGAATCTGGTGACCCCGCCCTCACCATTGTAGACCCCTGGGACAGCCAGTAGGTTGTGGGTTTGGGTTTCAGGACCAGCAGAGACCGGGTCTGCTCTCAGAGGGTTTGTGGATTCTGTTTAAAGCGTCACAGCTGATCACAAACCATCTGAATTTTAATATCAAACAGAAACAGAAACCTGATGCAGTCAGCTGTTACTGTTTGACTGTGTTGTTCAAAATCCCCTCAGAACTGAATCTTAGTATTTTAGAACATAAAGACAGGTCCTGTTGGCTGCAGCTCATTCAAAACATATTCGGAACCAATGAGATGGTCTGTGTACCAACAACTGAGACCTGCTCCACCTCCACATCACAATAATCCACATACAGGATAAAGAGGGGAGTTCAGTCTGAGGGGAGGTCACGGGTCCACTAACAAACAGGAAGGACCGCTCTAGTTCTCTCTGCAGCAAGTTTCTCGTCTCCATCAGCTGATTTTATCCCAGTGTCTGGAAAGAGACACTCGTGTGATGAGAGGATATTTGAATCCAATCATCTCCAGCCTGAGGCTCCAACAGACTCGAGAAAACGTTTCCCACCTCCAGTCAATCATTTCTGAAACCACGATTGCAGCAAAACCCCCTGAGATCCCCTCTTCCTCCTCTCCATGATGATGCTTCTGGAATGTTTGCAGAGGTCAGGGGTCACAGCCGGCAGGGAAGAAGAAGAACTAAACCTCCACGACAGCAACGCATCAGCATTCAGATCAATACAACCAGAGGAGAGACGGAGGGACAGACAGGCAGGCAGGGAGACAGACAGACAGGCAGGCAGGCAGGGAGACAGACAGACGAACACACAGACTAACAGACAACCAGACAGACAGGTTGCCTGTCTCTCTACCACGTCTCCCTCCCTTCTTCTTCTGCTCGTTGCTGTGAAGTTGTCGTTTTCTTCTTCTCCTCTGTTTTCATTCCTCCAGAAAAAAAAGACGACACTAAGCTAAAAACATGTCAGCCTATTTACATACAGTCTCCACGTCTGGGCGTGTCTGTCTGTGTGTGTGTGTGTGTGTGTGTGTGTGTTGTAAGAAGTTCAGAGTATGTATCTGTCTTTTGTTGTGTGGTGTTTGTTCAGGATGAAGGTTACACGTATGTGTATGTCTGTATCTGAGTGTGTGTGTGTGTTCGGTGGATAAACCTCTGTGTGTGTTCAGTAACATGTATGTGTGTGTGATGTATGTGTTCAGTCTGTATCGGAGGAGGAGGAGGTTCCCGTTGAGGAGCTGTCATCAGAGGAGGAAGAGGAGCTGCCACTCAAACGACTAGCACCACCTCCTGAAGCCCCGCCTCCTGCTGCTTTCTCTGGAGAGAGAGAGAGAGAGAGAGAGAGGAGAGGGGGAGGTCATGTTGGGAACCAGTCTGACTTGTGGCTCCTCACTGACGCCTCCTTAAACCTACCGGGGTCCTAACGCAACACCTGCAGCTGGACGTATCAGTAAACACTGTGTCAGTGTGATGTCATAAGTATCATGATCCATTTCATTAAAACGGGTTCGGCCGCGTTCATCATCTTCCGTTCGCTCTGGTGTTTGTTTTTTTACCTCTACGGGATAGAAGTCTAATTTCTGCAGAACAAGTAAATGACTATCAGACCCTAAACATGTTCACATAAACATGTGTGATGTCATACTGGGTTAAACAAGTACTGCTGAGTTGATCCACTGGTTACTGGTCCTTTACTGGTCATTACAAAACAAACATCTTTATCCACCTGGCACTCCTTTTATTCTGATTCATCTTTGGTGGATTTGGTTTGATGATGTTTTTGTTTCTTAGGGCATTGACATCATAAAGTTTAAATACTGTTGTACATGCAGTGAATTCATACCATTGTACACAGCAGTAGTATATTAGTACACAATACTTACGCAGTAGCTTCCTCTGCTTCTTCTGCAGGCAGGATTTGACGTAACGCTCCAGCTCTCGGAGCGTGGAGGGTTTGAGGGTTTCGAAGTCAATCTCAATCTCGTCGGGGTTCGAGTCCCTCAGCGACGGCTCTCTGGACTGGATGATGTGGACAACGCGGCCCAGCTTCTCCCCTGGCAACCGGTTTATATCCAAACTCAGCTGGCGCTTCTCGTCATACGACATCGGCAGGGATGACTCCTCGCCATCGTCTCCATTGGCAGAGCCAGCGCCCGAGGCCTTACTGCCCTTTTTAGGTTGCCTGAAAACAGAGAGAGATCAGTCAAAGTCAAAAAACAAACATCAGAATTTTTCTTGTGATACTTCTTAAAAATATATGATTGAAGGTAAAAGTAGTGGCTGAATCGCACCTTGTGGCGGTCACCGTGCTGTTGGCTTTCCTGGCCGGTGCTTTCTTCTGATTGGCTGGTTTAGGCTGCTGAGCAGCGGCCTTGGGCTTCTTCTCTTCCTCCATCTTTCCTTTGTTCCCTTTGTCTTTCTCCTTCTCTTTCTTCTTTTCCTTGTCTTTCTTCTCTTTCTTCTTCTTTGGCTTGCTGACCGGGGCCTGGGACAGGACGGCCAGCTGCTCGTGCACCGCCTTCAACTGGTAGAATATACTAATTATCAATACCTTAACTTCTGATCAATATTTGGGAACACCTTCAACTGGTCAAATATTCTAGAAATGGATATGCAAAATCACATTGATATGTAGGATAAATACTTTTCATAAAAAATAAATCAACTGAATTGCTTTAATTAAATCTACTATGATATTTTAAAAAAAGAAGAAAATGAGGATGTTCTTGACCTGTGATTGGTCGGCAGCACCAACCTGCTCCTGTAGCTCAGCCAATCTGGTGGCTCGCTCCTCCTCTGAGTCGGACGATTCGTCGGAGGAGGAGTTGTTGCTGCTGTCAGAGGAGGCGGTGCTTTTACTGACCAGTGGTGTTGTAGAGGGTACCGACGCCTCCAGGCCTTCATCTGGGATCTTGGCGAAACGCATCTCGAACACGTCCTGAGGAGAGAGAGAACACGGACTACAGCAGCCAACGAGGTCAAGGATTTGAACAGTCAAGGAAGGTTCTCCAGTGTGTTCGTACCTGCAGTTTGCGGGCCATGGCCACCACTTCGTGGTCTGGAGGGTTGTACTTGTAACAGTTGGAAAACATTAATCTGACGTCAGTCGCAAAACTTTGAGGATCACTGTATTCTCCTTTATCCATCTTTTTCTGTGTGGGAGAGAGATTAAAGCGTCAATGCTAACTGTTGCTATTGGACTAGGCTAATGTTAGCTGGTCTTGTGATGTTGAACTGGCTTGTGTTTGTCGAAGATGTAGGTTGAAATAATGTCTCCATATTTTAAATAGTTCTGACATCTTGAAGACAAAAGAAACACTAATTTATTAGATTTTATTCTTTTTCCAAAACAAAAAACGACGCAAGTGTGTGGAGTATTGATCTATATACGCCATGGCCTCAGGCGACAAACCAGGAAGTTGAGGTATCTATTGCACACACAGGCAGAACTACTGTCAGTAGACACATCAGAACCAGTGAGGAAAAGCAGGACAGCAGCAAAGCAGTGTGGTCACCTGAGGAGGACGTCATTAAAATGAACAGGAGGAGCGACTCCCACACTGTTCAAACTTTTATCCTCATCTAAAAACTGCCAGAAAAACTCGATGCGCAGCACAAGACAGGAGCACAGGGCAGGTCGGGCGTCTCGACATTTTGTGTCCTATGTGACGACTGCACATTTATTATATTGATGCTGACATAATAAATGGTGCAGACCTAAATGAGAGCAGCTACCATTGCTTCTAAAAAAAACTGCCTGAACATGATGTGAGGTCATAGCTCCTGCTGTCAGTAGCATTGTGTTCATTTATGACAGCCATGTTAGCTCACTACAGGAACTGGTCACTGACCTCGGTGGTTCATGGTATGTTGTGACATCATGGTGGTGTGTTTTGCATGTGATGATGTCATGTGGGTTTTACCCGAACGGTGCTGAGGTCCATGGGGTGTTTGATGATGTCATGGTAGTCATGCAGCTCCAATGCCTCAGCGTCCACTGGCTTGTAGAAGGGCCAGGCGTAGGCTGCGTGTTTCTTCGACAGCATCTCCTTTAGGATTGCGTCGCAGTGTTTCATCTGTTCGCCCAGTTTACCACCCTTCCTTCCACCGGCTCCGCCTCCACCGGTTCCCACCTCACCCCCCACCAACTCCTCACCGGTCTCCCTACGGGTCTTGGCAGGGCGGGCGGCGGCTTCACGACGGGACGAGCCAAGTTTGGCCTGTTTGGTGTCCTGAGCGGACGGAGAGTCAGCACGACCAGCAGAGATGGCTGACGTGGTGGGTGTGGTGGTGTCGGCTTTCCTCTTCACACCTTTCTTCTGTTGGAGAGACAGACGGGTATGAACGAGAGACAGACAGGTATAGAGAGACAGACAGGTATAAAGAGACAGACAGGTATAAAGAGACAGACAGGTATAAAGAGACAGACAGGTAGAGACATTTGGCGAGCAGACACTCATCTGTTACCTTGACGACGGGCTGTGCAGACGGCATCATGGTTGCCGGAGGCTGCGGGGCAGTGACAGGGGGAGTGGTCTGGACAGGTGTGGGCGTGGTCGAGATGACAGGTGTCTGAGAGGGTGAGGGTGAGGGGTAGGAGGGTGGAGATGAGGCAGAGGACTCTGCCTGCTGACTCACTGAAACAGAAACAGAGAGAGTACTGTTAATACTGGACTGTAGTACTACTGCAGTACTACACAGGAAATAATTTATATAAATATCTGCAACATATTTCATGTTTCTGACAGTTTTTACACTTCAGTATTTCCTTACACATTTGTCGTGCCTGGCTACAATTGTAGCTACACTGCCAACAAACATTTACGGTGGTATTTCTCCAGCAGAAGACCTACGAAGTACTGTACGCCATGTACGAGTACTGTACGCCATGTACGAGTACTGTACGCCATGTACGAGTACTGTACGCCATGTACGAGTACAGGAAGCCATGTACGAGTACTGTACGCCATGTACGAGTACAGGAACTAGTACAGGAAGCCATGTACGAGTACAGGAACGAGTACAGGAAGCCATGTACGAGTACAGGAACGAGTACAGGAAGCCATGTACGAGTACAGGAACGAGTACAGGAAGCCATGTACGAGTACAGGAACGAGTACAGGAAGCCATGTACGAGTACAGGAACGAGTACAGGAAGCCATGTACGAGTACAGGAACGAGTACTGTACGCCATGTACGAGTACTGTACGCCATGTACGAGTACAGGAAGCCATGTACGAGTACTGTACGCCATGTACGAGTACAGGAAGCCATGTACGAGTACTGTACGCCATGTACGAGTACAGGAAGCCATGTACGAGTACTGTACGCCATGTACGAGTACTGTACGCCATGTACGAGTACTGTACGCCATGTACGAGTACAGGAAGCCATGTACGAGTACTGTACGCCATGTACGAGTACAGGAAGCCATGTACGAGTACTGTACGCCATGTACGAGTACTGTACGCCATGTACGAGTACAGGAAGCCATGTACGAGTACATGAACGAGTACAGGAAGCCATGTACGAGTACAGGAACGAGTACAGGAAGCCATGTACGAGTACAGGAACGAGTACAGGAAGCCATGTACGAGTACTGTACGCCATGTACGAGTACTGTACGCCATGTACGAGTACAGGAAGCCATGTACGAGTACAGGAACGAGTACAGGAAGCCATGTACGAGTACAGGAACGAGTACAGGAAGCCATGTACGAGTACTGTACGCCATGTACGAGTACTGTACGCCATGTACGAGTACAGGAAGCCATGTACGAGTACTGTACGCCATGTACGAGTACAGGAAGCCATGTACGAGTACTGTACGCCATGTACGAGTACAGGAAGCCATGTACGAGTACTGTACGCCATGTACGAGTACAGGAAGCCATGTACGAGTACTGTACGCCAGGAACGAGTACAGGAAGCCATGTACGAGTACAGGAACGAGTACAGGAAGCCATGTACGAGTACAGGAACGAGTACAGGAAGCCATGTACGAGTACAGGAACGAGTACAGGAAGCCATGTACGAGTACTGTACGCCATGTACGAGTACTGTACGCCATGTACGAGTACAGGAAGCCATGTACGAGTACAGGAAGCCATGTACGAGTACAGGAAGCCATGTACGAGTACAGGAAGCCATGTACGAGTACAGGAAGCCATGTACGAGTACAGGAAGCCATGTACGAGTACTGTACGCCATGTACGAGTACAGGAAGCCATGTACGAGTACTGTACGCCATGTACGAGTACAGGAAGCCATGTACGAGTACTGTACGCCATGTACGAGTACAGGAAGCCATGTACGAGTACTGTACGCCATGTACGAGTACAGGAAGCCATGTACGAGTACTGTACGCCATGTACGAGTACAGGAAGCCATGTACGAGTACTGTACGCCATGTACGAGTACAGGAAGCCAGGTACGAGTACTGTACGCCATGTACGAGTACAGGAAGCCAGGTACGAGTACTGTACGCCATGTACGAGTACAGGAAGCCAGGTACGAGTACTGTACGCCATGTACGAGTACAGGAACGAGTACAGGAAGCCATGTACGAGTACAGGAACGAGTACAGGAAGCCATGTACGAGTACAGGAACGAGTACAGGAAGCCATGTACGAGTACAGGAACGAGTACAGGAAGCCATGTACGAGTACAGGAACGAGTACAGGAAGCCATGTACGAGTACAGGAACGAGTACAGGAAGCCATGTACGAGTACAGGAAGCCATGTACGAGTACAGGAAGCCATGTACGAGTACTGTACGCCATGTACGAGTACAGGAACGAGTACTGTACGCCATGTACGAGTACAGGAAGCCATGTACGAGTACTGTACGCCATGTACGAGTACAGGAACGAGTACTGTACGCCATGTACGAGTACTGTACGCCATGTACGAGTACAGGAACGAGTACTGTACGCCATGTACGAGTACTGTACGCCATGTACGAGTACAGGAACGAGTACTGTACGCCATGAACGAGTACTGTACGCCATGTACGAGTACTGTACGCCATGTACGAGTACAGGAACGAGTACTGTACGCCATGTACGAGTACAGGAACGAGTACTGTACGCCATGTACGAGTACAGGAACGAGTACAGGAAGCCATGTACGAGTACAGGAACGAGTACAGGAAGCCATGTACGAGTACAGGAACGAGTACTGTACGCCATGTACGAGTACAGGAACGAGTACTGTACGCCATGTACGAGTACAGGTACGAGTACTGTACGCCATGTACGAGTACAGGTACGAGTACTGTACGCCATGTACGAGTACAGGTACGAGTACTGTACGCCATGTACGAGTACTGTACGCCATGTACGAGTACTGTACGCCATGTACGAGTACTGTACGCCATGTACGAGTACTGTACGCCATGTACGAGTACTGTACGCCATGTACGAGTACAGGAACGAGTACTGTACGCCATGTACGAGTACAGGAACGAGTACTGTACGCCATGTACGAGTACAGGAACGAGTACAGGAAGCCATGTACGAGTACAGGAACGAGTACAGGAAGCCATGTACGAGTACAGGAACGAGTACAGGAAGCCATGTACGAGTACAGGAAGCCATGTACGAGTACAGGAAGCCATGTACGAGTACAGGAACGAGTACAGGAAGCCATGTACGAGTACAGGAAGCCATGTACGAGTACAGGAACGAGTACAGGAAGCCATGTACGAGTACAGGAAGCCATGTACGAGTACAGGAACGAGTACAGGAAGCCATGTACGAGTACTGTACGCCATGTACGAGTACTGTACGCCATGTACGAGTACTGTACGCCATGTACGAGTACTGTACGCCATGTACGAGTACTGTACGCCATGTACGAGTACTGTACGCCATGTACGAGTACAGGAACGAGTACTGTACGCCATGTACGAGTACTGTACGCCATGTACGAGTACAGGAACGAGTACTGTACGCCATGTACGAGTACAGGAACGAGTACAGGAAGCCATGTACGAGTACAGGAACGAGTACTGTACGCCATGTACGAGTACAGGAACGAGTACTGTACGCCATGTACGAGTACTGTACGCCATGTACGAGTACTGTACGCCATGTACGAGTACTGTACGCCATGTACGAGTACTGTACGCCATGTACGAGTACTGTACGCCATGTACGAGTACAGGAACGAGTACTGTACGCCATGTACGAGTACAGGAACGAGTACTGTACGCCATGTACGAGTACTGTACGCCATGTACGCCATGTACGAGTACTGTACGCCATGTACGAGTACAGGAACGAGTACTGTACGCCATGTACGAGTACAGGAACGAGTACTGTACGCCATGTACGAGTACAGGAACGAGTACTGTACGCCATGTACGAGTACAGGAACGAGTACTGTACGCCATGTACGAGTACAGGAACGAGTACAGGAAGCCATGTACGAGTACAGGAACGAGTACAGGAAGCCATGTACGAGTACAGGAACGAGTACAGGAAGCCATGTACGAGTACAGGAAGCCATGTACGAGTACAGGAAGCCATGTACGAGTACTGTACGCCATGTACGAGTACAGGAAGCCATGTACGAGTACTGTACGCCATGTACGAGTACAGGAAGCCATGTACGAGTACTGTACACCATGTACGAGTACTGTACGCCATGTACGAGTACAGGAACGAGTACAGGAAGCCATGTACGAGTACAGGAACGAGTACAGGAAGCCATGTACGAGTACAGGAACGAGTACCGTACGCCATGTACGAGTACAGGAACGAGTACCGTACGCCATGTACGAGTACAGGAACGAGTACCGTACGCCATGTACGAGTACAGGAACGAGTACCGTACGCCATGTACGAGTACAGGAACGAGTACAGGAAGCCATGTACGAGTACAGGAAGCCATGTACGAGTACAGGAAGCCATGTACGAGTACTGTACGCCATGTACGAGTACAGGAAGCCATGTACGAGTACTGTACGCCATGTACGAGTACAGGAAGCCATGTACGAGTACTGTACGCCATGTACGAGTACTGTACGCCATGTACGAGTACAGGAACGAGTACAGGAAGCCATGTACGAGTACAGGAACGAGTACAGGAAGCCATGTACGAGTACAGGAACGAGTACCGTACGCCATGTACGAGTACAGGAACGAGTACCGTACGCCATGTACGAGTACAGCGAGTACTGTACGCCATGTACGAGTACAGCGAGTACTGTACACCATGTATGAGTACAGGAACGAGTACTGTACGCCATGTATGAGTACAGGAACGAGTACTGTACACCATGTGAGTAGAGGAACGAGTACTGTACACCATGTATGAGTACAGGAACGAGTACTGTACACCATGTATGAGTACAGGAACGAGTACTGTACACCATGTATGAGTACAGGAACGAGTACTGTACACCATGTATGAGTACAGGAACAAGTACTGTACACCATGTATGAGTACAGGAACAAGTACTGTACACCCAGGCCTGGAAATTTACCTTTATGTCCCCCTGCTACTTCGGTTGGTGGAAAATATTAGTACTGCAAGACAGTACCTGTGGCAGCAATATTAGTACTGCAGTAGAGTACCTGTAGTAGCAGCATTATTAGTACTACAGTAGAGTACCTGTAGTAGCAGCAGTATTAGTAGTACAGTAGAGTACCTGTAGTAGCAGCAGCCTGTTTGCTCTTGTTCTTTCCTTTGGGAGCTGGAGGCAGCAGAGCAACTTCCTCTTGAGGCATCTGAGCAACTTTCTGGAGGAAGATCTTCTCTAGAGCCTGAGCCATAAGGACGATGTCATCTGTGGGCTGAAACACAAACATCAATCAAACCATCAAACACAAAGATCAGCAAAAAAACCTTCAACTTGAGTCAAAGTTTTGTTGACCAACAGATTTATCAAGCCATCCCTGATCAATGCGTTAGCTTTGATCTACTGTTGTGTGTATTTGTACCCTGTTGTGTGTATTTGGACCCTGTTGTGTGTATTTGGACCCTGTTGTGTGTATTTGGACCCTGTTGTGTGTATTTGGACCCTGTGTGTGTATTTGGACCCTGTGGTGTGTATTTGTACCTTGTTGTGTGTATTTGGACTCTGTTGTGTGTATTTGTACCTTGTTGTTTGTATTTGGACCATGTTGTGTGTTTTTGGACCCTGTGTGTGTATTTGGACCCTGTTGTGTGTATTTGTACCTTGTTGTTTATATTTGGACCATGTTGTGTGTATTTGGACCATGTTGTGTGTATTTGGACCCTGTGTGTGTATTTGGACCCTGTTGTTTATATTTGGACCATGTTGTGTGTATTTGGACCATGTTGTGTGTATTTGGACCCTGTGTGTGTATTTGGACCCTGTGTGTGTATTTGGACCCTGTGTGTGTATTTGGACCCTGTTGTGTGTATTTGTACCTTGTTGTAGATGTAACAGTTGGTGAACATAGTGTTGAAGTCCTGCATGGCTTCACTGGCGCTCCAGTAATAATTGTTCTCCAGACGTTTCTTGATGGTCCCCATGTCCATCGGGTTCTTGATCACTTTATGATAGTCCTGGAAACATAGACATGGCTAGGTTAGCTTAGCATCAAGACAGACAGCAGCTAGCCCACTTTGTCTAAAGGTAACAAAACCCACCTACCAGCAGCTGTAAATGTATAACGCACCATTTCTCATACAACAGTCTGTGTAGTGACTTACCGCCAGACAGAGTTTGATGGCGTCGACAGGTTGGTAGAACGGCCAGGCGAACTGATGCTTCCACAGAGTCTTCACCACCACGTTCTGCATGTACTGCAGCTGGTTTGTCTTTCTGATGGACACAAGCACACAACATCAACTCTCACATCATACCGGGTACCAGAGTCCCACATACATCCTAACGGTACCAGAGTCCCACATACATCCTACTTTCTTGATCTGTACTGATAATTCTAAATACACGTTAACAAGATAAAATAAAGATAACATTACAGTAAGTAATGGGAGGAGCTACTTTTCTGTTGTCCTGCATCACATGATGACATCACAACAAAAAAGCTGACTCAGTGTCGACTGTAATGGACTTTCTGAGGGGAATGTTAAACTGATGGATGATGTCAGGTGTGTTGAGGCGGTCCTTACCTGCCAGGTTTGGTGGGATTGGTGACCTCAGGTGGTGGCGGGTTGGTGAGGGGAGGGGGGCTGGGGGGCACAGCCTCGGGGGCGTCCGACATGGTGGACGACGGTGACACAGCAATGCACCGTGGGATGGCAGTGTCTGACCTGAATGTGAAAAAACTCCCTCTGTGGTCTGAGGGTGTGGGTGTGTGTGTGTGTGTGTGTGTGTGTGTGAGGGCACACAGGTGTGTGTTAGCGTGTTCAGTTCACGTGTAGTCGGCGTTGATTCTTCGGCTCGATGTTTCCCCTGAGGAGACAAAGTCCCATCGCACAACCTTAGAGTGAGGAGAGAGAAGAGACGGCGTTAGCATCATTAGCTCTCTCCAGTAACAGACATTTAACCTGTCAGTGTTTTTACGTCTTACTGTCAATAGTAAGATCTGATAGTACAGATCTATACGATTAGCACAGTCAAGATTCAGGTCAACCATCTCTTCCCGAGCAATCCCTAGAACATTACGTCGTCACACTGAAGCTGACCTTTAACCTTCTGGAAATAAAATGTCATCACCTTATTTTATCCTGTTAGACGTTTGCTTGAAATTTTGTGGTGATTTCCCCCACCAGAAGGTTTTCATCTGTCTCTTGGTAATCAGAGGATAGTAATTTTGTGGAGGTAGTTGTTGGAATGGAGAAGAGATGATTAGATTTTGAGGCGGATCCAGGACGCTTGTGCAGCCTTGGTGGAGGGATGTGCTCCGACTGCCCTTCTAGTTTTTGGTAAGTTAATGATACTTTCCTCAATTAAATTAAGCATTTTATCTTCAAATTGGCAGAAAACAGTGAAAATTATCCCTTAAAGTCTGTGGTAAGGTAAGATAAGAGAAGATATTCCTTTATTAGTCCCACAGTGGGGACTAATAAGGTCCTCAAATTGGAAAACAAACAAATTAGCTTCTTTTACAGAGCCTGTTGAAGGCGGGACTGTTGCTCCTCACTGTCCTGTATAAACACTATGAAGGCAGTGTTTCCCCTACCAGTCATTAGGAGGGCAGCCCCCCCCCCAAACGCGACCTCCTACCCCCCCCAAAGAGAAAGGCACAAACTATTTTATATATGGAATTCATTCAATTTATATGTGCAATCGTTTCATTTCAGCAGAGCATGAGTGTCTATCATGCATTTCGCTGTCTTGATCAATGACTCGACTCTCCTCTGCTCTGGTCTGGCTTAACACAGACACTCACGGCAAAGTAGTGGAGACTGGCTGAGTGACAGTAACCCAAGGTGAGGGTGAAGTCGGTACATAACATGCAATAAAAACTGAACCGAAAATCAAAAACCCTCAAACATCAACCCCAAAGTGCAAACCAGGCCAAAATATCTGTGTTTTTAAGCGCGCCGCCACACTTCCTGAACCTGGTCCCAGTGGCAAGGATGCTAATAGCTCCTCCTCTGCTGCAGGGAGGGAAGCTAGCCCTGCCCCGAGCTCTGACACAGCTGCTCCCACCAATCACAGGAAGAATACATGTGATGGGGAGGGTAAAGGGTTGTTTTCATATTGTACTGTTAAACATTTTTTTCATTTTCTGAAAAAAAAAAGATAACTTACTTCAAAAGCCATCTTTGTTTTGTTTTGTTGATGGTAAATAATGGAAGACATGTAAAATATGACTCCTTTAACTGTTTGTTAATTCCGGTCCAGATTTTCTGTAACATTGTAATTAATCAAAACATGTCATCACGAAGACAGTCCTTCATTTTCAAAGTCGCAAGCCCATTCATTGAATTTAACTACATTTGACCCTTTATGGACCCTTTGGCAGGGGCAGTATAAAATCATTCGAGACAAATCCCACTCAGAATGAGCCTAAGTTCAACCTGTAACCATGGAAACAAAAAATCCAAACAATAAAAGTTCAAATATAGCAGAAGGCACCACTTCATCTCATGATTTATGAAAAAAACACTCAATAGCTTTTAACTTTTGCTCTGGAAATGAAACGTGACCAACGGGACCCATTCCATATAGCTTTAACGGTAACCAGAATAACAACAGGTGCGGATTCTGATGACTGATACATTCCTACAGAGTTTCAATTTAAATTATTAAGAGCTGAAAGAACCAATTAAGTGACAAAATCTCAATAAATAAAGATATGATGATAATCAATGCCTTTTAGTCATTTATTGATCAAAACCCCCAACTGTTTAACTGTTTCCATGGACAGACCAGCTTTCAACATTCCAACTGATTAATCCTTTCATTTGTGAAACTGGAACCACGAAATGTGACTTTTTCCATAAACATCCTTTACATTCAAATTCATATCCAAATTAATTAATAATCGTTGATCATTAATTTAGAACAGTTGATTACCCAACTCAGATCTGCCATGATTAGCCAATTAATCGATTAGTCAAAATTAATAAGATTTGTCCCAACTAAGCTTTTTGTCAAACATCTTCTGGTTCCAGATTCCTGAATTTGATGATTTACTGCATTTCTTTGTCATTCCTGACAGTAAATGAAGATTTGAGTTGGACAAAAGAGGCGATTTGAAGACCCCACTTTGGACTCTTTGGGAAATTTTTACAACTTCCTCAAATTTCATAGACTAAACGATTAATGATGAAACTGATCAGCAAAGTAATCGACAATAACAATAATCACGTCCTGCCTGGAATCCAACAAATGTAGAATTACTCTTGTATGATAAAGATGAGCTGCTGAAACTTTCAATTTTTACAAACAATTGTCAAAATGATATTTATATTGATTAGTCTCAGTTCTACATTCTGCTGTCAATATGACTTAAAAATGGTTGAATACAGACACCTTGGAAATATTAAGACTTCAGGGACACAATGACATTTTTGACGGTTTTACACGTCATGATTGATAGACGGGAGTTTCTCAGATCATTTAAAATGTGAAATCATCTCCTAGTCTCCCCTGATTCACCTCACTGACCAGGACACATCATTCAAACTCAACATGTCTGAGTTACTACAGACTTCACGGACACCTGTCCTGTTACAGGCTCCTGCAGTTCACATTGAGACCTTAGACCGCATGAAAAGTGGACAATCTGGGAAAAACACAGCTCGGTTCCGTGATTAGTCCAGAACCAGATGACCGCGGCTGTCAGACAGAAAACAACACGTAAACCCTCTCCACGGATCAACAGATGTTAGCGGCTGCTCGCTCTGCATGCTCCTGCGGTTCAGCGGCTAACGAGCGAGCTAACAGCTAGCAGACACCGCTGCGACCCAACAAACACCACAAATATCATCATCAGCAGTATCATCCACGGTCGCACACACTGACCCGTTAATTTCCCGCTACGTTACAGCTAAAATCACGCGCTAACTTACCTGGCTTCTCAGGTGTGGAGGTTTTGCAGGCTAATGAAAAAGCCCATTTATCTTGCTTTAAAAAGATGGCGGGCAAGCCAAGGCAAAATATGAGCTAGCTAACCGAGCTAGGCTACCTAGCGAAGACGTAGAATGCTATTAATACTGCCGAAAGCGGTTCTTGTTTCTGTGCGTGACAGTCGGGGGGTATTTTGACATCTGTTCTCTAGAGAGTTGAACAGCCACCGGATAAGTCCGGTCAGAAAGCCAGTCGTTGCAGATGTTACCGCTCGGTGTTTGGCTAGCTAATGACCATTAGCCTGTTAGCTGAGCTTTGTCTGAAGGCGCCGAGCAGCCAGTCAGGCTCCGACACACCGACACATTCTGCACACTCCGGGGAAACCCACCGCCAGTTTACCCTCTAATCCCAGGGCGACCAGTCAGAGTGACGTGTTTACTTTGTGTTTCGGTCCTCCGGTGCGTCAAGCGGCAGGTCTCCGGTCAGTTTTCAGGAAGATTTTTATTTAGCGAAGTAGCATAATAGATGAGTTATCAGCTGTCTACCGACTGCGCAGGCGCAACGGCGAGAAGCATCATAAATGATCGGATTGGCTGGACGGGTGGCTGGGGCGCTATGATTGGCTGTCAGGTTTTTGCGGGGATATGATTCGATGCTGAGGTTTGTGAAGCGCATTGGTTGGCCCGTGACTGAGTTGAAATGCAATGACTGGCTGAATGTTTGTGTAGATTCTCGGTCATCCAGGTCATGGTCCTCCTTGAAGGTTGATTCAGAAGCAACTGACTTCTTTTCTGAGCTTGAAGACGTTTCTCCTCTCATCCAAGAGGCTTCATCAGTTCTAAACGGTTGGTACGGGGTCAGGATATTTATCCTCTGTGAGATGTAAACTACCTTGAGAGCCATTAAGTAACCTGTTCCCTTTCCTTTTCTTCCTGGTCCTTCCCAGTCCTACTGTGGGTCGTTGGATTTGCTGGGACCCGCCGTCTCTCCTATGCATATTGAGCCATAATGTGGGTCGTTAGCATAACGATGATGAAACTGGCGTGGAAGAGAAGTCAGGACTGCATTGTATGTAGGTGAGAGGTGATGGCGTAAACCCCCACCCCTGGCTGATGCGTTGGAAGGGCTGCTGTGATTGGCTGGTGATGTTGACGTGGTTCAGATTTACACCGTCATCAAACCACATTTGGCAGCAGAGGCTCGTGCTGGGACATATCTGATACTGATTAAAATCAATAAAGATTGGTTTCATTAATCTATGTTCTGTGTTGAACTGGAGCATCAATACAATGATTTGATTGAACTCATTCATTAAGCATTTCATCTTATTTTATAGAGCATTTATTTCATGATTATCTTCCAATGAAACCAATCAAATGAACTTTTAGCTGAGAGCTGATGACACACCAGAGGAATGATAGAAGTTATCATAATTTAACAACAAACACGTTACTTTAGTGCCAGGTCACATGATGGCGCTAGAAGCCACTTTTCACCACAAGTCTGGCTCCACACTGTCTGGTATGGACCCGTTCTTAGGAGAACCCAGCTCTGTGTCGATGTCCAGCTCATGTCATGGAGCTCCTGTGTGGTGGCAGTGATTGGATGTGATTGATAACCCAAAATAGAAATATCACAAAAGTTATTACCTTCAACAGTTGGTGTGTACGTAGTCTGATGGAGAGCCGCATAGCTCATCTCCTGTGTCTTTAGATGTATTCATAAAACACATTCATATATTTTACAGAGCTCTGAATTCCAACTCATCTCCATCTTCCCTACAAAGTCTGACAGACAGACTAACATGAAGTGTGGATCCATGTTCAGGATAGACCTACTGTATCTGTAGTCAAACTAAATATACTCAGTTTAAAAGTCTGTGTCCTTCATCATCTTCCAGAAGGTCCAGTTATAAACAAACACAAGCTTCAACCTAATGACCTTCTGACAAACGCAAAGTGGTGCAAAGCGCAGGCCGAGAGTCATCACTTCAGTCCATCTGTGTGTCCATGTTAGTATTGGTGTTAAAATGAGGTGTGGTCAGCAGCAGTGTTGGAGCAGAAAGGGATTTGAACCAATGACCAACAAAAACCTCTAAAGTCAAAGCTGCAGTATTTTTACTGCTATTTAAAGGACGAATCAGATGAAACAACATAGGAGGCTTCATAACACAGAACACTCTGGTTACACACTAGTGATGATGAACACTCTGGTTACACACTAGTGATGATGAACACTCTGGTTACACACTAGTGATGCACAGATCGGCTCTGACATCATTACATTTTCATCCACCTGAACCAATGATTGTCTCTGATTTAGAGACTCCACCCTCATGGACATTTGATGTCTCAGGATTTATCAGGAGGACGTCTGTTCTACTCCAAACTATTTCACTGTATGAACCTGGACTGTGTGTGGGACCTTTAGGGTGTGCAGCAGCCCTCCTCCTCCTCCTCCTCCTCCTCCTCCTCAGTTAAATATGCTGACTTTGCTCATATGCAGTCAGATAGTTGTTGATGGGACAGAGGACTGGGAGACGGTGGAGGCAGAGGGTCCAACAGGACCACATACCTGTCCCTCAGTGAAGACCAGTGATGCTGGTTAAATGCTCCAGGTGAGACACACCTGACCTTTAAAGGGAGATGAACTCTGATTGGTTGAATTCATGTTAAAATGAAGTGGTTCATTCACGTTTTCTCATGAATGAACCACTCTCTGATGTTTCTGTTCATGTTTGTGATAAACGTAGAAATGTGGTTTGAATGTTGCCGAAATCTGTAGACCCTCCTCTTCCTCGTCCTTGCTCTCACCAGATCGTACGAGACTCACAGCGACCAATCGGATGCTGAGATGAGAGCTGGACACGCTGGTCAGCTGACTCCTCGTTTCAGGATTGTTTTTTCTCTGCGAATGTTTACAATAAATATTTGTTTTTGCTCATTTTTCATTTCATTAGAAGTTCAGTTCAAACAAGAAGAAGTCTGATTATCAAGAAGTTTTATTGTCATCATCATCATCATCATCATCATCAGTCCTGTTGCTATGGGCCTGTGTGCTGGACTGGGAGGCTGTTAACATGCAGCAGCGCCAAGTAGATAGACAGACAGACAGGTAGGTAGACAGACAGACAGGTAGACAAACAGACAGGTAGGTAGACAGACAGACTGGGGTAGAGAGGTAGACAGGTGGACAGGTAGTGAGGCAGGGGGACAGACAGACAGGTAGCTATTGTGTTATTTACATACAGGTAGGCTGATGCGAAAGTAAGCTTATTGGCTGTCTTCAAGAGGCTCCGCCCCCATCTCATCTGTGTCGGTTATGTGAGGAGGGGCGGGCTCCACAGGCTGGGGGGAAGGGTGTGAGGATGAGGAGGAAGAGGAGGTGGAGGACAGGGAGAGGGGGAGGTCCGGGGGTTGTTCAGTCTGTAGCCTCCCTCCATCTGGTTCACCTTCCATCTGCCCCTCCTCTGCCTGCACCTTGTTGCCTCCCCCTTGTCCTCCTCCTCCCCCATGAGATCTGGCGAACTGCAGGTGAGGCAGGAGGGAGGCCGAAGTCTCCTTCTCCCTCTCTCTTTCCCCCGCCGCCTCACGCTCGTGGCGCTCTGCGTACAGCGGCGCCTCTAGGCCGAGGTAGGAGGCACTGAGCTGCCGCAGGTCCACCTCAAAGGGGCTGCTGCTGGGCTGCACGACTGCTTCTCCTCCCTGACCTCCTCCTGCTGATCCTCCTCCCCCCCTCTTACCCTTGCGGGGGTGAGAGGAGGCAGGGAGATTGTCAGGGAGGAGAGACTGGATCTTGGGGAGCCAACGTTTACGAACCCTGCGGGCGTTGGTGCACATGTCAGCTGCGATGACGTTCATCTCACTCTCCTTAAAGTTAGGAGCAAAGTTCTGACAATAGACTGAGGAGGAGAAGAAGGAGAGAGAGAGAGAGAGAGGAGGAGGAGGAGGAGCGGGAGGAGAGAGGAGAGGAGGAGAAGAAGGAGAGAGAGAGAGAGAGGAGGAGGAGGAGGAGCGGGAGGAGAGAGGAGAGGAGGAGAAGAAGGAGAGAGAGAGAGGAGGAGGAGAAGAAGGAGAGAGAGAAAGGAGGAGGAGGAGCGGGAGGAGAGAGGAGAGGAGGAGAAGGTAAAAGAGGAGGATAATGAGGTGAACAAGTACAAGAGAAATATCAGGAGGAGAGGGAAGAAAAACATTGAGAAAAAAGGAAGAGGAGGAGGAAGATGAAGAGGAGTAAAATGTTGCGGTATTTCCAAAATACAGTGAAAAGACATAAAGGCATGAGTCACTGTCTTACGTTTGACGGTGTTTAACACTCGGTTGTCCAGAGGTTTTCGGCTCGGATCATTGGTGGATGAGCGGATTCCTGTCCCGCAGCTATTGGCCAGAGTGTTTCTATGGAAACCATAACAAACCAATCAGCACCTATATATTCTTTAGGTTACTCCTTCTCTGGGACAGTGAGGCAGAGCAGCAGCTGGATGGGGAAGCCAAGTGTCAGAATGTTCCAGAATACTTAACACAGCTTGATGTCACATGATGTTGATGATGTCATACTGTCTGGGTGTGAGTTTACAGGAACACAAGACTGTTGAACATTCTGTTCACACCTGGACAGCTGTCAGGACAGGTGTGATCCGAGAAGCGGGTTCCACTCTGTGATTAACTTTGAATGTTTACCTGCCAGCTAAGCAGTAGGTTTGTTTGCTCTGCACTAGAAGCACCACGTCACCATTTAGCTGCTACGTCTGGGAACTTCTCATGTATTTTAATAAGCTAGTAGCACCATGTTAGAGGCAACTGAGGATCTCGTCACTCCAGAGGGTTGTAAAGTCTAAAAGTCAAAACTGATTGAAGAAGGCAGGTTCAATCATTTGCCAAATTCATTCCAATGTTTCCATCTAAGAAAATATTATTATTATAATATTTTTTGGCATGCTTATTGGCCAGATGTGCATGCAGGTAGGCTACAAGTTGTCCAAAAACAAAGCTAACATTTGTAAGTGGCTAACTTCATAGCTAACTTAAAGTCCAGTTAATGGCTGAACGAAAAATAATAATCAGAGTGTAGCTGCTATCAAGCTAACAATGTACAATCTATATAGTAAAATGTAGTTAGCTTACTGCTAGCTGTGAGCAGACTGTGGTGACTCTAACATAGCATGTTAGATACACAACATGTGAGCAGAGAGGACACAACAGGGCTGATGTAGAGGATGTATTCATGGTTTGGTTTATTTTAATTTATTTTTTTAGATACTGTTTTAATCCCACATTTAATCCATTCCTGAGGAGCAGTGCTGCCTTCACGGCGCCCGGGGAGCAGATTGGGGTTCAGTATCTTTGCTCAAGGATACTTCAACTTGTAGACTTGCAGAGGCTGGGGATTGAACCACTGACCTTTTGTTCTGTGAACGAACCTCCTCTACCTCCTGAGCCACAGCCGCCCCAAACTACCTACCCAATAGAATATAAGGGTTTATTCATGGTGATCTGGGGCCTTACATTCACCATGATCAGGAAGACACGTCAGATCTAGGGATGATATACTCCTGTTCAGTTGTTGACACATCCACTGCTCATGTTAATGTTAATGTAATAAATACTTCTGTGACATCATCATCTGGCTATTTTTGTCCTTATCACGTCTGAGTATTATATTATGTAATTGGTGGGAGCCTCTGTAGGAAGTCAGACATGCTTTAGGTTGTTTGTGGGTGACTTACTTTGAATAGAGCCAGGCTTGTAGCCATGCAACCTGCTTCCAGTCTTAATGCTAAGCTAGCCCAACTAGGAGGACTCACTGTGAACAGTGTTTAAAATCGTTTGTCAGCTCACCGGTCGAAGAACGTAGCCAGCAGTCTCCTGAGCAGCACCTTGTGTTTTACCCCGGCACACAGGTGACAGTTCATCAGCTGACCTCGTGTCATGAAAACACCTGAACCTGAACACACATCACAAAATGGGTCACATGACATGTAACACCCTGCATCATGTCCAGAACCAACCACAGCTGGACAGGTGTTCCTACCTGCCACCAGCTCCACCTTCTCTCCAGGGTCTCCCTCGGTGTAGAGCGACGGATGGCAGCGATACCCGATCTGACTGATCAGACTGGCAGGGAGGGCCATGTTGTCTCGACCAACCAACACACAGGGTCGACGCTCATTAGGCAATGGAAGGGAGAGCATTTCCATCTTCTCTTGGACTGGAACCAAATGGACAGACGGGATGTTTAGGACAACCATGAGGCGCTGAGCGTCGATTGTTCTAAACTAGATCTCAAGTTCAAGTCAAGGCTCAAGTAGTGAGAAACTGTACTGAGTGAATAACATTAGCTAATGTGTCCAGAATTAACTCCGGGCTAGTCTGCCTTGGCTGGCTTTACATTTGCAAATTGTTTTGTCAGTTGCTAGCTGGCTAACTTTAGCTTGCTTTTCCATTAATTGCTCTCAAAATTCTGTCTTTGTCACTACCTGATCTGACAATCTGGATATGCTTGCTGGCTAGCTTGCCAAAATGACTTCACCAGCTAATGTGGTCGATGATACAAAGTTATACCAAACGGTGTGATTTTTGCCAACAATAACTGAGGTTGATGCAAGGCAGGGGTGGACAGCCAGCTAAACTAAACTAAGCTGAGGTTAGGTTAGCTAGCAAACTGAGCCTAATAAAATATAGACCCATTGACATGAAAACAGTTACATGAAAAGTTTTTCCTTTGCCTTTAAAAAATGTCCACGTTCATACGACAACATTGTGAAAATGATCCTTGTGCACATGGGTCAGAAAAATGAAACCACAGACCTGTGAACGCTTTCTGTCTCGGGCAGCTTCATGTATTTTGGACTAAGTTGGATGTCGATGGCTTTACACATTTGCTGAACTATGACTGACAGTCACGACAAGCCGAATGCATTCGCCGTTTTTCATTGCTTTCCCTCGACATTTAAATAAATCAAAGTCATCCCTGCCTTTTTAAAGAGCACGTCTGGTTTACACGGCAACAGTAACGATGGTGTTGTCAAAAGATTACACTCTGGAACCCGGTGTCAAAAGTTTGTGTTTTCAGGCCCCCAAAAAGCCGTTGTCATGAGAACGCAAGGCCAAACTACAACAAAAGGTTCCCGTTTTATGTCAGAAATGGAACACTACAGATAGTAAATTATTCTAAAGATTTGTTTTCTAGAACTTTGGGTGTTTGTTCTTGTGTATGTCACTAATTTGACCGACGCTTCACCAGGCTGTCATTGTCTGAACCGATGAAATCTGTCCCAAATCAGGTCTGGATTTAGAATCAGATCTGGATTTATCGAGGGATCACAGCTGAGATTAACATAGTGGTTCATGAACACATTAAAGGGATTGCACCATGATGGTAACTTACTGTAGGGATTTCCAGGATGTCCATAGATGTGTTGGTAGAGTCCGGGGTGGACTGTGGTTCCGTAGTAATCCTCATCCAGCTCCTCCTCGGTGGGAGGGTGAGAGGGTGGTGAGTCTGTGAGAAGGCTGGAGCTACCCGGACTGGAGCGCCCACCGCCTGCCAGCAGGTAGGACTGCAGCCCTGGAACCAAACCTCCACCTGGACCCAGGAAACACAGAGCACTGCTCCTGGAAGACTGGAGTTCCCCAACAATGTCCACTCTGAGTACATAACAAAGACACAAAGTTAGATCTGGAAGAGACACAGGACTTCCAGTGGGCTGAACGTTTGTTGAAATTATTTATTATATCAGGAGTAAGTAGCTTAAAATGAGTACTGTTAGCTGAATGCTGTCAGCACCACATATTCACACGTTTGTCTACAGGCTTCATCTCTTCATCTGGACCCTCACAGACACGGCCAGATGAAATCATTTATGTCATGCAAAAGTATCATTTGGACTTAAATGCCAGTGTTTCTACCTGTTGGGTCATATTCATTGGGATTATTATACTCAAGCTTATTTTGGTGCATATTAATTCTATTTGGTGTGACTGTCCTCGGGGCCCTGATGTTGGGCTGTCTGTGAGGATCTGTGGCTCTAGGTTTTGCTATGTGTCTCGCACCGTTGACACTAGTTGACCCTTGTTGCTCTGTGGACGATTGAACAGGTTAAATTGGTGGTACCAACAATGACTGTTGGTTCAAGACGGGGATTACAACAATGTTAGTCCCTTTGGGTCCCCTGACACACCAGTCTGACATTTGGTCATTGGCCAATGTTGGACCATCACGGAGCATCTGTGACTCTTGTTTTGCTGTGTTTCCTGTTGGCACTAGTCAGCACTTGGTGGCTTTTCGGCAGATGACAAGGGTTAGGGTGCCTCCTGGGTACCTCCCCTTGGAGGTTTTCTGGGCATCTGGGAGGAGACCCCAGGGTAGACCCAGAACTCACTGAAGGGATTACATCTCTCATCTAGACTGGGAACGCCTCGGGATCCCCCAGGAAGAGCTGAAAAAGTGATGCTGGGAGAGGGACGTCTGGAATACCTGATTAGTCTGCTGACACCATGACCCGACACAGGATAAGAGGAAGATGATGAATGATTTGGATAAAGGTGCAGATCCAGGAAATTTGGTATGCGCTCTCTAAGTAACTTTGTATGGTAGTTAGAAAAGACTGCACCACACCCAAGGATGGTTTTCCAGTAAGCTTGGTGGAAGGATGGCGAATGGGCCAGGACAAAACTAGTCTGATTTGGGGGGAGTTCCCAGATATTTTTTCCCAACTTCCTTTAATCCTGCTGGACAGGAGCTTGGTAAACATTCTTCTTAAGTTCCCAAAACTGCTGAGCTGATTTCCACTAAACCTTGTGGAGGGGAGGGTCATGGGTCAGATAGAACAGAGGTGCATTATGGGATTGTTCAGCTTTATGTGCACTACTGCCTGTTTAATTTATTGCTGTTAGTCTCTGAATAAATTGGTCACAACTGGCGTGAGGCCAACTGCTTTTTAAGGCCACCTTAATGAATTCCTATTTGTGCTCACCTGGCCTCCTCTGCTCCTCCTTCCCCTCCTCCTCCTCCTACGTTGTTCTCCTCAGCAGGAGGAGTGTCAGCTCGCTCCTGTTTGATCTTGCTGACGGCCACCAGCAGCTCCTCTGGGGTCATGGACAGCTGGTCTGGACGGTCCTCCTGCAGCTGGGGGGCAATGTGCTGCTGGACGGTCTGAGCATCAAAGCCCCCGAGCTCGTCTGCTGAGGTTGTCTATAAAAGTGAACAAACACAATGTGTTTAAAAGAAGTTAAGAAGAGACACGAACATACTGGAGATGACTGAAGTCTGCTAGAGACCAGTCACTTCTGTCAGAGACCAGTAAATCTGATAGAGACCAGTAGTCTGGACAAGGGCACATAACCCAACCCACCTGTGAGTCGCAGCAGAGAGGTGATGAGGAGGAGGATGCCTTCATCATCATCAGCTCCATCCCTCGCTCCACGATGTTCTGGATCTGCAGGTAGCCGGCGGTGTACATGAGCACCAGCTGCTCGCTGGCGGCCATGCTGAGGCGTCCCGTGTAGCAGAAGGACAGAATCTGTTGAAAACATGTGGGTGTCACCGAGGACGGCAGCTCGAAAACTGCCTGAGACGAGGATGAGGAAGAGGATGAAGAGGAGTCGGCCGCAGAGCTGAACAGGTCTCTGAAGTACAGCGAGGAGGCAGCGAGGACGGCCCGGTGGGCCTTGAAGGCCTGACCCTGCACCAGGATGGAGACGTCACAGTAGTGACCAAGCAGCCGCTGCTCATTCAGGCTGCCCAAAACACTGCTGCCGAAGTCGGGGATCTCCACCTGGAGCAGCCCCTCTGACATGGTGGACAGCGTCAGTCCAGACCAGGACAAGATGAGGGACAGGTATGGAGTTTAGACTGTTTAGGTGTCAGTGATCCTGCAGGTATCTCCTCCAAAATGTTTCAGATCCATGTTGATGTGGAGGAAGCAGGGAGGTCAGAGGTCAGGGCTGGGGTGGAGAGGGGTAAGGGTTGGGGGAGGAGGAGGTGCTCAAGAAAAAAGTGTTGAGTCAGCGAGGGACAGACGGAAGGAGACTGTAGATCATCAGGACGGAGGTCAGAACAGGACAGGGAGACACCTATAAAATGAGGAGGAGAGGGAGGAGGAGAGGGGAGAGGAGAGGGAGGAGGAGGAGAGAGGGAGGAGATGGAGGGGGAAGAGGAGCAGGAGGAGGATGAGAGGGGAGAGGAGAGGAAGGAGGAGTGGAGGGAGGTGAGAGGAGAAAAACAGTTTCTGTTTGTTCCACATCTCTGATTAAACAACATATATGATCACTATTATTAAACATACGATCACTATGATTAAACATATATGATCACCATTATTAAGCATACGATCACCATTATTAAACATACGATCACTATGATTAAACATATATGATCACCATTATTAAACATACGATCACCATTATTAAACATACGATCACTATTATTAAACATATATGATCACCATTATTAAACATACGATCACTATTATTAAACATACGATCACCATTATTAAACATACGATCACCATTATTAAACATACGATCACTATTATTAAACATATATGATCACCATTATTAAACATATGATCACTATTATTAAACATATATGATCACTATTATTAAACATATATGATCACTATTATTAAACATCAATGATCACTATTATTAAACATATATGATCACTATTATTAAACAACATATATGTATTTTATGTATTATTTTTCTATGTATAGATAGCATTTTTGTTTCTTTAGTTTGTTTGTGTTTGTTGTTCTGCAGCGACCTCATAGTGTGCCTTGATTTCTATAATTGTTATAAGCTGTAATTAAAATTTTGAAAATGCAAATAAAAATACTGTTGGAAAAAAACATGATTTAAAAAGTTACATTTGCTAAACTCTGTGGAGGCTAACGAGTTGTTTCAGGAGATCTACAGTCTGTCTGTTACAGTCAGTTTAATGGAAATAAACTCCAACTTTCTATAGGTTCTAACATTCTTTAATAAGCTCCTTTCAATCTTCATGTTATTGTGAGTGGCCTCCTGACAGAGGACCAATGGTGAGGCTGATCTCCGTTAGCTCGCTCTAATGTTTCCGTGGTTACAGCAACATGTATTACCATAAGCCACTTTCAGACAGGTGCAGCGCTGAAACCAATCCCCTTCTCTGTGACCCCTTTGGTTTGTTCAAACTGTACCAGACCAAGGCGTCAAAAAACTACCTTGGTGTGTGCGTTCACAGTTGTGCCGGCGTTCCGCAGCATTAAGAGGCACAACAGTGAGCATAAAAGCGGATATATTTTACTATTTCCCCAGTTTAGTGGTCATTTTCTGTGTATGCTCTTCAAATAATGGACTTCCTGTTGCTACCGCATCGTTAAATCTCCCGGGGTAGGTCGCACACCAGAACATATCACTACAACGTCACACCTGTTCCACAATGCCAGGGCACTTCATTCAGACGCCTGTTTCGGTGCTATTACTACCTCCTGAGGCATCATAGGAGGAACCAACTGACTCCTCATTACACCTTTATTGTGTTCAGACAGACGTCAGGGAATAAAGGAGCATCAGGAATGAAAACTGTCTGAATGGAGGTTTAAACTGTTCTCACTATGCAGATGATACTGTCCTGTATGTCACAGTAAAACCAAACGTTTCTCTTTCAGTCTGACTGCAAGTTTGTTCTGAAAGAGAAAATGTTTGAATTTAACAAGACTAAAACTGATGAATACATGAGATGGAAATATAATACAGTAGGATTATTGATTAGGTCATCAGTAGAGGTTGTTTTCAGTTGTTTGTAACCTTGTTTGGATGATGATGATGATGATTATTATTCCAGTCAGCTCGGTGGAGGTCAGAGGTCGAATCAGAATCAGCTGTATTTTCATTCAGAACTCAGTGTCTCTAAATTATTATTAGAGTTCATAGAAAACATAATCGAGCAGATGTGATTATCAATAAAGTTTCTTTGTCATTCACAGTATTATCTCATTTATCCAATACTCTGTGACGATGACATCATACAGACTGGGATAGTATGGTTTCCAGTTCCACCTCACTACTGGAATAACAGACAGACATCATCATCATCATCATCATCAGAAACTCTGTGATGCTGTTTATCAGTCGAACTGACCTGACCAGACCCGAGGTACAGCAGAGACCAGTCCACCACAGGATGGTCCAGCAGAGTCTATTACAGTCTATGAGATTCAGTAAAGACCAGTCTCACATTATCCGGTACATTCCAGTCCAGCACAGTCTAGTACAGTACACTAGAGACCAGTGCAGTCCAGGTGAGTTCAGTTTAACATTATTGTTGTTAAAAGTACAGCTACAGTAAGACAGACAGGAGGAGACAGACAGACAGGAGGAGACAGACAGACAGACAGCTCCTCACCTCCTATGTGCTCCTCTTCCTCCTCTCTTCTTCTCCTCCAGTAGCAGGAGGACGGCTGACTGGCTAGGAGAGGTTCTCTTCTTCTTCTCCTCCGCTCAGTCAACGCATCGTCTGGTGTGTCACATGAGGGGGGAGAAGGGGGGAGGCAGAGACACAGCAGACAGCCGAGGAGGAGGAGGAGGAGGAGGAGGGAGGAAGAGGAGGAGTCATCTGAGGACAGCGAGGGAGCTAATGCGGCTAACTGCCCTGCAGAGGACGAGAGAGAGAGAGAGAGAGATGGAGGGAGGGTGAGAGAGAGAGAGGGCGAGAGAGCTTTATCTGATCATCTGTCTGTGTGGAGGAACACACATCAAGGTTGAATATTAAACACACACAGATGAAGACGTCTGTGTGTGTGTGTGTGTCTGTGTGTGTGTGTCTGTGTGTGTGTGTCTGTGTGTGTGTCTGTGTGTGTGTGTGTCTGTGTGTGTGTCTGTGTGTGTGTGTGTCTGTGTGTGTGTGTCTGTGTGTGTGTGTGTGTGTGTGTGTGTGTCTGTGTGTGTGTGTGTGTGTGTGTGTGTGTCTGTGTGTGTGTGTGTCTGTGTGTGTGTCTGTGTGTGTGTGTGTGTGTGTCTGTGTGTGTGTGTGTCTGTGTGTGTGTGTGTGTGTGTGTGTGTGTCTGTGTGTGTGTGTCTGTGTGTGTGTGTGTCTGTGTGTGTGTGTGTCTGTGTGTCTGTGTGTGTGTCTGTGTCTGTGTGTGTGTGTGTGTGTGTCTGTGTGTGTGTCTGTGTGTCTGTGTGTGTGTGTGTCTGTGTGTGTGTGTGTGTGTGTCTGTGTGTGTCTGTGTGTGTGTGTGTGTGTGTCTGTGTGTGTGTGTCTGTGTGTGTGTGTGTCTCTGTGTGTGTGTGTGTCTGTGTGTCTGTGTCTGTGTCTGTGTGTCTGTGTCTGTGTGTGTGTCTCTGTGTGTGTGTCTGTGTGTGTGTGTGTGTGTGTGTCTGTGTGTGTGTGTCTGTCTGTGTGTGTGTCTCTGTGTGTGTGTGTGTCTGTGTGTCTGTGTGTGTGTCTCTGTGTCTGTGTCTGTGTGTGTGTCTGTGTCTGTGTGTCTGTGTGTCTGTGTGTGTGTCTGTGTCTGTGTGTCTGTGTGTCTCTGTGTCTGTGTCTCTGTGTCTGTGTGTCTGTGTCTGTCTGTGTGTCTGTGTCTGTGTGTCTGTGTGTCTGTGTCTGTGTCTCTGTGTCTGTGTCTGTGTCTCTGTGTGTCTGTGTCTCTGTGTGTCTGTGTCTCTGTGTCTGTGTCTGTGTGTGTCTGTGTGTCTGTGTCTGTGTGTGTCTGTGTGTCTGTGTGTCTCTGTGTCTGTGTCTGTGTGTCTCTGTGTCTGTGTCTGTGTGTCTGTGTGTGTGTCTGTGTGTGTGTCTGTGTGTGTGTCTGTGTGTCTGTGTGTCTCTGTGTCTGTGTCTGTGTGTGTGTCTGTGTGTCTGTCTGTGTGTCTGTGTGTCTCTGTGTCTGTGCTGCATTGCAGTGCTGAGGCTGAGTTGGCATGCTGAGTACATAGCGTGCAAACTGCAACTGTGTGCCAGGCTGGCTGGCTGACACACACACAAGCAGATTTTTGCTGCGTCAGCTTCATCATCAGCTTCATCATGACATAAAGTTGTCAACGGTTCCTGACAGCAGAGACCGTCTGTCTGTAACTTCTTCCTTTTAAATAAAGTTTGAACCACCAGATCAGGTCAAAGGTCAACCTGTCACCTCCAGCAACACTGGAGTAAAGAACTGGTTCAGACATGGACCTGGAGTCAGAGAGCTGCAGCAGCATCATTTATTCTATTTACATCATCATCATCATCACAAAGCAGGAGTTTAAATATCATCTTCAGTTCGTAGGATGGAGGGACAGTGTGTTCAGGAACCACAGGAAAAATCAGGCTCATCTACACAGGAAACTCAAACCAAACATCTCCACCAGAAACAGATCATAAATACAAATAAAAACACACCTGTTGACCTGAACATACCTGACATCACTGACAGTATGGAGGCTCATTTGAGCCAAAAACTCTCATTTTGAAATCAAAAAATTAAATTAAAAGGGGAACATGAAAAAATTGAAGGAATATTAATAAAAATCAAATAAATCAAACAGAAAAATTTCCAAAAACCCAAAAGTAAATAAATATGTAAATAAAAAACCCACTAAAAGTGAAATTTAATAACCTGAAATGAAAATACAACATATTCAGTGAAAACACTCATATTGAAAACTGTTCTTAACAGTTTACAATAATTTATTTGGACACTAATAAATTTATAATTCACAATGAAGGAATGTTCACTTTGTACTTAAATGTAACATCTCTTATTGGTGTTTAACTGATGACATATGTGCAGTAAAATGTACAGCATACATTTTTGACACTTTGTTTCAATTCAAAATTCTGCTTTGTCATTTTATTTGTATAAAATATTCTCAAACATGTGAGTCATGATCAGAACATAAAAATAAAACATTAATCTGAGTCTGACAGGTCCTGGAAAAGCCTTGAAAGGTTTGGAATAATATTAGAATGTGTGTAAATATCGACATTAAAATCCAGTTATGCCCCTGAAACACTTCAGAATTCAGTTTTCACAGTTTCTATTTCTAAACTTCAGTAAGTACTCAAGTTGTCGAGTTAAAAATTTTATGCATTTTATAATTAAATTTACAGTTTTGTTGTATTTGAGCTTCTTGTTTCTACCTATGTTAATTTAATTTCCAGTGTTAACTGTTTAGAGTCAAAATGTTAAACAGGTCATTTATAAACTATCAGCTGATTTTTACTATTATCATTTATTTATTGTCAAATTTCTGGGTTTTTTGTGTGCTGTATTTGTGATTTTTATTTTCTTTATTTCAACTGGTCAGACTCCGTTACAGTTCGTTTCACCACGAGAGGGCACCAAATCCAGGTCCATCTGCAGAGAACCGTGTTGGTGTAGAAGGAGGCGGGGCCTGAGCGGACAGGTGTTTTCTCTATTAGCAGCGTTTCAAACAAAGTAAACACAGCAGAACCGGTCTGGTCCAGTCCAGTCTCACTGTTTCTCATCAAGTCCTGAGCCCAGGTCACATGGTCCAGACCAGTCCAGTCCAGTCCCAGTGTGCTGATGGTTTCTCATCATGTCCTGGACCTGGTCCAGACCAGGAGGTTAGAGTTTTAAATACATTTTTCAAAACAATCCAGACCAGGATCCAGATCTGGATCAGATTGGTTGGGTTCTGTTTGAACTGGTCTGGTCTGGGTTAAAGCAGTCTGGTACTGTATAAACCGGTCCAGACCAGCCAGGTCCTGGTCTGGTCACACGTGGAGGTGGGAGTAGCGCAGCTTCCACCTCCTGGAGCGGACTTTGAAGAAGAAGAAGAGGAGCATGAGGAAGAGGCAGGAGCAGACATACAGGACCACACAAAGACTCATGTCCACGCTGTCAAAACCCAGACCCAGAATCCAAACACCTCCTCCCTCCACACCCTTGCCCCTCGGAGCATGGTGTCCAGGTCCAGGCTGCTCCTCAGCCTTCTTCTCTTGCTCCTTCCTCTCTCCTCCTCGGTGCTCCTCCTGAGGCCGCCTGGTCTGCACTGGACCGGGATCAGGGCGGGGAGGAGGGGCAGGGAGTCGTGGGGGAGTCAGGGAGTATCTGGGCGACAGGTTGGAGGATCCGTAGTGATGTCGGAGGAAATGGACGACATTGTCCTGATTCCAGACATGAACGCCGTTTTTCTCCTCATGGCAGGAGGAGCAGAGGGAGGGACTCGGCCACTGAGCTTTAGGGAAGAGGGGGTCATCACTCAGAGAACCTGGGGGAGGAGGAGCAGGGGGAGATGAAGAAGGGGAACAACAGACAGACTTCATATTAATGGGTAGAAACAATAATAGAAATCCATTAGATCATTTTTACAGCTTCAGTTCAACCTTTATTTAAACTGTTGTGATGTCACACAAACAACTTTACATCATCATCAGTCGGTGGAATATCTCTGCTACATGAACCAGGTCTACCAGAACCTGGTCTACCAGAGCCAGGTCTACCAGAGCCAGGTCTACCAGAACCAGGTCTAACAGAGCCAGGTCTACCAGAACCAGGTCTAACAGAGCCAGGTCTACCAGAACCTGGTCTACCAGAACCAGGTCTACCAGAGCCAGGTCTACCAGAGCCAGGTCTACCAGAACCTGGTCTACCAGAGCCAGGTCTACCAGAACCTGGTCTACCAGAGCCAGGTCTACCAGAACCAGGTCTACCAGAGCCAGGTCTACCAGAGCCAGGTCTACCAGAGCCAGGTCTACCAGAGCCTGG